>SKCR01028604.1:0-118208 GCA_019454045.1 Zanthoxylum bungeanum
AACTCGATATTTAAATCTTCCTATCGGCGTAAAGATCAGGTTGCCTTGTTTGCCTAGCCCAATATCTAATTACTTAGATGGTTTGATAATGAAACCACTCAAACCAGTCAACCAACAACCAAAACCAGAAAAAAGTTGCACAAACATGCGTTGGTAGTTAAAAGACATGAGGTACGATCGTGATGGTTATCACGAATCTAACCACGACTTGGAAAAAGTGGCAGAAGAGAAATCGCACGACACAACAGTTATTAGGGATCAGAAAGAAGAAGTTCACAAACGTGCGTTGGTAGTTAAAAGACATGAGGTACGATCGTGACGGTTATCACGAATCTAACCACGACTTGGAACAAGTGGCAGAAGAGAAATCGCACGACACAACAGTTATTAGGGACCAGATGCACGACTCGAGCAGTTACCACATGTGGTAGGAGAAGAAGAGAGGAGTTATAGAACATGAAATTTAACTGCTCAAGCCATTTCTAGACAGTTACCAAAGGGCTTTATATATGCTCAGGAGACATTTCTAAAAAAAAAAATCAGTCACCCTTTTGTTGAGACTTTATTCCAAGAAGTTTGAATCTTACACGCACTTCTTCAGGATTGGTTCCCAAAGTTTGCAACAGAAGTGTCAGTCGAAACAGAATGAAGGGAACAACAAATTTTAAAAGCTCTCTATCAACGTGCCTGCTGTTAAACGTAAAAGAAATGATAGAACCTCAAATAAATCTATTGCAAATGCAAAATTGCATTTCTGTTCAAAGCAAACTACGTAATTAATCAGTAACAGAAGTATTACAAGAAAATTAGTCTGTTTATGCAACTCCATGACAACTGTAATACACAAACCCTTGAAGATAATAAGCAAAACAAAATTAATATTAGTAAGTAGAAAATTGTTTTATTAATGACATGTTCTTGTTGCCTTCTAAGATGAGCATGCTCTTTCTCTAAATGGGCAATTTATTTTTCCAACTCAGCTGTATAAGCCTTCAAACAAAAATAAAACATAATATATATCGGGCCAGACATACTTGGAAAATCATATTGTAAGCAGAACAAATCATGCATATTAATAGTTAAAGCAACAAAATAAAACAACTAAACATGTATAATTTAACAGTGATGAGCATAACATGAAAAATAACTAATCATGCGATTAACTAGAGAAACCGGTAATCTGCCATATGTATAATTGGCCGGATGTTCGTGCATGTCCGGCCGGACGTGTTATAGTTCCGGCCGGAGATAATGTGTTATTACAGTAACTGTGAAGCGCAAAAATATTAAAAAAGAAGCCATCAAGTCGTAACTTTTCTATTTCGTGGCTCTGAAGACCCTTATGAGCGTTGAGTCGTTGCTGGATTCACACAAGAAGATATGGAACTCCAAGGAAATGTAAGTGCTTTCTCACTCACTCTCACAAGGCTACTGTTGCAGGGTTTTTTAGGGTTCTTTTAGATTGATTCCTCCAAAACTCGCCCCTTAATGTGAAGGGGGAAGCCATTTTTTATAGTGAAACAACTGGGTGTAAGGATGGAAGGGAGAGCAAGATCCCATATTTCCTCCAGTCTATCTCGGGTGATTGTCAATCAAAACGTCAGACACAACTCGAACTATATCCGATCAGATGTATATTTTGGGATATACCTCCGGTCAGACGTAATCAAGCCTATAATTCTAACTGTTTGAATTTTGCACATGTGTTGACAGCTCAATGCATGTCCGACTGACTGTTAAATTTGAATTCTATGTTTGGACATACATAATCAAGTGTCTTAACTTAGTAATTGGCAAGTTGCTCGTTCAGTGATAGATGTGTTACGTCCGGTTGGATGTAGGGTTTTCAAATCATGTCCGGCCGGATGTCCTGGTTAGAGAGAAGGTAGGTCGAACATAGGTAATGTATGTCTAGTTTTAGGCTATAATCCCCAGAGTTTCTTTCATTCCTGACATTCATCCTTACAATTTCTCAATTTTTAAGGGCATCCCCGTAAGAGAGTTATCATCGGGCTACGCATAAAATTACAGTGTCTACAATGCTATATTCAATTTTAAGCTTATAAATTGAAGCTTGATTTCATTTTGCGTGGGGAATTTATTTTTAGAGGAAAACAACACCTTCATACATCTTTTACATACTCTTGAAAAGCTTCAAACACATAAAATAGAGTTTGTGCGAATCTTCAATATCTTACACTCTCTAGATTAAAAAGCTTATAGTTCATATTCATATTCATATTAGTGAGTTTTGATACATTTGAGTTGAGATATTCACATTTTAATCTTCCTTGTAATATTTTGTGAGAACCAAAATTGTTCTGTTACAAATTTCCATTATTAAACACTTGTGTGAGATTCCCTCGTGTGAGTTGTGATTGCTCTCAATGGAGAATTGATTATAAAAGGTTAAGAGGAGCCTTAAAAGAAAGTCATATATTATAAATGTTTGGGAGTGAGCCTAGAAAATTCTTGTTGTAAAGTGTAGATTCATTTTATATAGTGGAAAGCTTCAAGCGTGGCTTGGAGTAATGGACGTAGGCAAGGAGTTGGCCGAACAACTATAAATCCGGTGTTAATTTCTCTATGTCTATCTCATTTATTTATTGCAAGTTTTATATTATTCTTCCATATCATATATTAAATTTGTCATTGTTAAAATTAATATTGTTAATCACGTTTGGACAATTAAAGTAAAATTGATATTTTATTATTGTTCATTATTGAATATATTAATTGTCAAAATTAAATTTTAAGCTTAATATTGAAAAGATTTTTAATTTCGCATAATTTTTGAAGTACCCAATTCACCCCCCTCTTGGGTATAATATTTTTTAAATGTTTATAGATAATTTCATATATGAGTAACATGATACCATCAACTAATAAAATTATATAACATATAGGAGTTGCATAAACAAAACTATCATTTATTTAGTTATTTTTTATTATTTAACACGTGTGATAAGATATTATTAGTGACGTTGTAGAACCGTTGCATAGAAATTTTTTTTTTTTTTTTTCCAAATGTAGACAAGTAAATATATCTGTCTAAATATTAATAGAAGTGTGTATAATATGTGTGTGTATATAGAGAGATCAAAGTACAATTAAGAGAGGGATGTTAACGTAAATTCATGAATGGATAATATATATGTATTGATTTTTCCTATACGTAAAAGGGAATATAATAATAATAATAATAATAATGATTTGAAAAAGAGAGAGGGAAAGAAACACATTGAATTTTCAACTTGATGAATGATTAAGTCTTAAAAGGATAATGATGTTTTCTCAATTATTAAGACAACCTTATCACAATGAATTTTCACTTTAAAATGATCGATGAATATTAATTTTTAAATTTTTTCTATATATAAATCCATAACAAATATATTAAAATTCACAATTTCTTTATTTAAAATTTATCAACATCTTTTACAATATTATATAGTTCAAAGAGTGTTCATTTTGATCCGAAATCAAAAAGTGTTTACCTCTTCATCCATACGTTTTCAAATGAATCAAATATCTTTATGAAAACGTCATCAAAATTCTAGTAAAACCATTAACGTTTGGGGTGAAAAAGTAAAACTAAACACGATTGTACTTTATCCAAACCCTCGGTCTAAAATTGATAGTTTCCCTTATTTTGTACACACAAATTGGTTGGTTTGAAGAGCTTGCAGCTCTATCATAACTACTAAGAACATATATCTTATAAATTGATGGTGGATGGTGTCTGTGCTTATCATCATTTTCATTCAATAAATAATAATAATAATAATAATAATGGAGAGGTTGAACCAGTGTGCTGAAAATGGAGATGTTGAGGCACTGTATTCGATAATTGCGGAGGATCCATATGTTCTTGAGCATTTTGATGGGATACCATTTGTTGATACTCCATTGCATGTTGCTGCAGCTGCCGGAAACACCCATTTTGCCATGGAAATGGCCAACTTAAAGCCTTCATTTGCTAGGAAGCTAAATCGTCTGGGGCTTAGCCCCATGCACCTGGCTTTGATCAACGGCCATGATGAACTGGTAAGATCTATCATAACAATTGATAGTGAGCTCATCAGAGTCAAAGCAAAGGGGATGGTTACTCCTTTACATTATGCAATCCAAATAGACAGTATTCATATTTTGGCTGATTTTTTTCTGTGTGCCCATCATCTATTGAAGATTTGACAGTTAAATGTGAAAGTGTTGTTCATCTTGCTGTGAAAAACATTAAATCGAGAGCTCTTCCACTCTTGTTACTATGTCTTGTACAATTCAACAAAGAAGAGATCCTAAAATGGAAGGACGACGATGGAAACACTGTCTTGCACATTGCAGCTGATACAAATCAACGGGAGGTAAGCTTTACTATGATCCTAACTCAATGTAAAAGGTAGTTTGAGCCCATTCGTCTGAGTCTGTTTATGATATCATGTTGAAATTCATGCGTCTAACTTAACTTAAAAGGTAACTTGAGAGCAGAGAATTATCTAATACCTGTATTTTAAGTTAATTTCTTCATAGCTGTGAATGTGTGATATTTTTCTCAATACTCTTCCTCGCGTACATGTCGGTTTTTTCTTGGTCCGTGTCACATGAATAGGAAGTGTGGGTTCACTTGTGCATGAGTCTGTCTCTGATATTATATTGAAATTCATGAACCTAATTTAAAGATAGATAGAGAGCATAATGTTGTCTAATACTTATATTTTAACTTTATTTCTTCATCTTAACCGATATACAATATTTTCTTCAACCTCTTGTTTGATATTCGTGTGAGTCTGTTTATGATATCATGTCTAACTTAACTCAAAAGGTAGCTTGAGAGCAGAGAATTATCTAATACTTGTATTTTAAGTTAATTTCTTCATAGATGTGAATGTGTGATATTTTTCTCAATACTCCTCCTCGCGTACGTCGGTTTTTTCTTGGTCCGTGTCACATGAATAGGAAGTGTGGGTTCACTTGTGCATGAGTCTAGAGACATTATATTAAAATTCACATACCTTATTCAAAGATAGATAGAGAGCATAAGGTTGTCTAATACTTATATTTTAATTTTATTTCTTCATCTCAACCGATGTAAAATATTTTTCTCAATACTCTTCCTCTTATATAGGCCTATCTTTTGCTTGATTCATGTCACGTGAGTAAGTAATATGAGCCACTCGTGCATGAGTTTGTATATGATGCCAGGTTGAAATTCATAAACCTAATTCATCCCAAATGGTAGCTTGAAAGAAGAGAGTTATCTAATATTTATATTTTAAGTTCATTTCTTCATCTCAATCAATGTGAGATATTTTTCTCAACACTTCCCTCTCGTGCATGTCAATCTTTTACCCGGTCCGTATCATATGGATAAGTAGTGTGGATCCACTTATGCATGAGTCCGTCTATGATATACTATATTAAAATTCATATACCTAATTTAATCCAAAAGGGTTGCCATTCTTTCATCTCAAACAATCATATATATATTTCTTTGAATGTGAAAAAAGGTCATGGAGTTGGTGATTCCAAAAGTGAACGTAAATGCCAAGAATCTCAATGGTTTAACAGCCATGGGCATCTACAATAATCGACGCAATTCGTTGGACAGTAAAATAAGAAAAATCCTTCGTCATGCTGGAGCTAAAAAAGCTTCTGAACTTGATTTTTCCACTACTACAATTACAGATTACAGTCAGGAATTATCCTTCATTAAAAGACAGAGAAAATTCCTCGGTTCCTTCCTCAAATGGCAGGATAAATACTTTTGGTTGCTGTTTTGATTGCCGCAGCTACCTACCAAGCGGTGCTCAGTCCTCCCGCTGGTTATTGGCAAGAAAACAGCAAACCAACGAACAGCAGCATTGTGAATACTAACCAGACAGACGTTAATTATTGTCAAGGCAAACAGGAAGCAGGGAAGATGATCCTGGGGTCTATTTCTAGATTTTCTTTATTTTATTTTTCTATTACTAATTCCTTGGCATTTTATGCATCTGTGGTCACAATTCTTTTAAACATCGTTGGGGTTCCTTATTTTCAAATACTTGCCCTAGCAACAAATTTTCTATCATTAGCCCATTTTTCTGCACTCACTGCCACCTGGCCATCGGCTGACGGTTCATGGTACCCGTGGGCAACTGTTGCATTTACTGGTTTATTGTATCTTGCTACTGTATTAGTATATGTGATTCCATATGTAGCAGCTTATAAACTTAAGAAGCTCAAGGATCCTATGGATGTTATCTCTAGATGCCGCCGCCGGAATTAGACCGTATATGTATTTTGTTTACATGTGTCAGGCTGTAATAATTTTGTATTTGATGTGTTATCTGGTTTGAAGGTTCTTAATAAAATAGTTTCTGTATGGAATTTATTTTTCATTGTTGACTACTCCATTCTGCTATGGTACCTTCGTTTGCCTTAGATGGAACTCTCCAGTAAAACATGTCACATCCGTCCCCTTAGATAGGGTAGGAGTGAGACGGGGATTTGAAACTGACATAGTTTTTCCTATAAAATGGACTAATCCTCCAAATACAAAAGACAAATCTAAACTGAATAATGTCATCATATAAATAGGATCTCCATGATCCAACTCAAAAGAATATCCATGAAGAAAAGTAAATATTCTCAGTAACAAGAGCAACCAAAAGTTTTGAGGAAAGAATAATCTGGTTTGTGATGAAAAGTTTTTGATAAGGAGAAAAATTATTTAAGACTGGTGTAGGTAGTCTGTTAATGAGAAAAACAGAAGAATGAAAGGCTTCCCACCAAAAGGACAATGACATGGTTGATTGGGCAAGTAGGGTGAGGCCTGTTTCTACCAAGTGCCTGTATTTTCTCTCAACGACTCCATTTTGGTTATGGGTATGAGAACAGCTATGCCTAAAGAGTATGCATTCTTCCTGAACAAAGTTAACAAATGATCTGAACTCCCCTCCCCAATCTGACTGTAAAACTTTAATAGTGGTTTGCAACTGGTTTTCAACTTGTTTCTTGAAGAATTTGAAGGTATTTAAAGCATCAGACTTGAGTTTAAGAGGGAAAATCCAAGAGTATCTAGTAAAGTCATCAACAAAGTTGATATAATACCTATACCCTTCAGTAGAAACCATAGGAGTAGGACCCCAAAGATCGGTATAAACTAAATCCAGAGGCATTTTAGTCTTAATTGAGGATGAAGGAAAATGAAGTTTATGCAATTTTCCATACTGACATGCATCACAAAAATCAAAGAACATATCTTTATCAATGTTTGAGAAATTATCACAGAGTTTAAGGACTGTTTTCATGACATGAGGACTTGGATGACCAAGCCTCTAATGCAACAATTTGAAATTGAGTTTAATAGAACTACGGGGTCTGGAAACAACAAAAGCTTGTGCAACATTATTACTTTCTGTATTGATTAGAACAATACAATTTGACTGGTTACTATCTTCAAAGGCAAGAGAAGACAACATAGAAACAACTTGTTGATGTGAGAAAGGGTTAAGAGTGTATTCTGTCAATTTATTAGAGATTGGTAGCAATTTGTAAAGTCCTTTATTAGCAATCCCTTGAGCAAACAGAGTGCCCTTCATATTGTCCTTGATAAAACAAAGGTTAAGAGAGAATTCAACAAAGACATTATTATCTTCAATGAGTTTGGAAATACTGAGGAGATTTTTAGCAATAGATGGAACATATAATGTATCAGTGAGAGAGAGATTAGAACCAGTAAGAGTATCTAAGGTAGCAGTGCCTATATGTGATACCAATAAGCAACTTTTCTGTACCTGTGTATTCTTTACTGTCATTCATGTTGCTGAGGTCATTTATAAGGTGATGAGTGGCTCCACTGTCAATATACCACCCTTGATCAGCCACTGTTTCTGGTGTTGCCATATAAGTTGCTTTGTTAAATTGATTTTGTCCTGAAAACTGATTCCATTGATACTGGTTTCCACTTTGTTTGAATGGATCATATACAAATTCTATGTTGAACCTATTTTTGCACTTAACTGCTGAATGACCTTGCTTTTGACAAATTTGGCAGATATCAATTACATAGTTTGGATTCCAGTTCCTGTTTCCTCCTTGTTGATTACCATTAAAGCCTCATCTAGCCTGTCCACTGCTATTATTCCAATTCCTGACTTGTCCATGATTTCAGTTTCCATTATTACTAGAACCTCTTCCTCCTTGGTTAAAACTTTGATTACCACTATCTCTATTGTAACTTCTTCTTCCTCTATTGTTATTGTAACTGCTTTGAGCATAATTAGGACTAAAATTTGCTTTAATTTCTCTGCTGGATCTATCATGCTTTGCTTCCACTCTTCCTTCATGCACTAGTAACATTGAGTATATCTCATTCATACTCATCCTAGATAAATTTCCATTAATGAAGACAGCAGCTGACTCAAAATCATCATCAATACCGTTGACTATATGCATTGCTAAATCATCATAAGTAACCACATATCTAGTCGAACTTAATTTATCAACCAGACTCTTCATTTTATTATAGTATTCTGTAATTGTCGAGTGTTCAATTGACCTTTCAAATGTGTAACCCTAGCTTTTATTTGTGAACCAAACTGCTCATCTAAAGTTCTCCAAAGATCAAGTGAGGTTTTGCAATTAAGAATCGAACTTAGAATATCTACACTCATGGTTGACATTAACCAACTCCTAATGATCTGATCTTGTCTATTCCAGATCTCAAAATCAGGATCCATAGTAGCTAGGGTTTGTACCTGAATGCGATCTGCAAGTATTGATGCTAGCATTCTCTCAGGACAGTTCTTCGATCCATCCATAAAACCTTCCAATCCATTGTCACACAGCGACGAAAGAACTTGTGTCTTCCACAATAGGTAGTTTGCTCGATCTAACTTTACTAGTGCCTCAAAGAAGAAATTTGTTGAGAAATTCTGCGATAGTAGTGAGCCAGATTGAGATGAGCTTGAAGAAGCTTGATTCGCCATAGATTTAATTGGCTCTGATACCAAGTTAAACTTGTATCAACAGTAACAAATGTTTAAGAACAGAGAAAGCTTTATGTGAAAAGAAAAGCTTTGAGATCAAGATATCTTATTAAATCTGAATTACTTGAAAAAGGTTAATGCAAAATGAAAGCACAAGTTCTATTTATAGAAAATAGAGTAACCATATAACTAATCAATAAACTCTACAAATCTATTGGCTAATAATTCACATCAGCATAACAAACCTAACTAATTATCTTGAAGACTATAATCTTATGTGCACTGTCATATAAGACTACCATAATGACTTACATTGCCTATAACCAAATAACAAATTCTCTCAAGAATGACATATCTAGAACTATAATCTCAAAACATAACAAAGACACTCTAATGTTGGCACAATCTTTCTCTACTGGCAGGAAATGATGAAGAAACAGCAGATGACAAAAGAAAGATCTAATAATCTGCTTAACTTGTAAAATTAAGAAAGTGGTAAGCTCATGCTTAGTGCAATGGATCATAGCATAGTGCCGTGGATAAACAAGTAGCAAGACGGATCGAATAAGTCTTTCATAATATAAATAAATACATAAAGGATTAAATCCATATATCAAATATTTACTTGAAATCATAAATCTCATTTCTCATAAAACTCATTATGCTCAAGAATATGTGTAAAAATAAAGTTGTTCATTCATCTATATGCACACTCTCGTGACAAAATGGCAAAGTTGGCAACATGAGGCATCCCCACGACAATAACTGGCATCATGAGACCTCATCTCACGGTAAA
Organism: Zanthoxylum bungeanum; assembly: GCA_019454045.1. Lineage (NCBI taxonomy): Eukaryota > Viridiplantae > Streptophyta > Magnoliopsida > Sapindales > Rutaceae > Zanthoxylum > Zanthoxylum bungeanum. Next base: position 9,769 of record SKCR01028604.1, read on the forward strand.
TAATCTGGCACGTATAAGTACACGGACTGCATCATAGCATAAAAATTATTTCTAAAACACATGCTCATATATCTCAAATCATGAAAGTTTCTCATATATCATAAACACATGATTCCAACATAATCAATATTAGATCCATACTTTTATAGCAAAATATAAACTTTTTAAAGACAAAATCATTTAATGCATTACCTTGAAAATTCATTTAAGAAAACATACATACTATATACTTTGGAAAACATCAATGTTACAAGCTTATCCACGCACCTGAAGAGCTGACTACAGAGAAAGGAACTATGCAGCAGGATCGTCCCCGTGTTAGACAATTATGACCCACAACGTCACTATTTGTAAAAGACATTATGGTTTTTGTACAAATTAACTATGTGACAATGGAAATTACATTTTATCATTTTGTAATTTTATTATTTGGAAATATAAATGATAAAAGTCCTTATGATTAGTTCCGGATTGATAAGATATGAGACAGTATCAATCCATAACGGTTTAATCATTAAATATCCCTAGTTGTAGTATTATCGAGACTGGACATCGATAATGCGGAATAGACTAGTATTGCACTTGTGTGTGTTATGGAAGTGTAACAACATGATTCTCATATATTTAAGTATTGGATACTTATGCAAGTGTGATATGAGGTTGTGTTTACCAATGGTATGGAAACAGCTTCGCTCTGGATAGACCCATCAGAATCCCATTGGTAGTATGAGTATGTGTCTATGGGAATCTGAATCAGGGTAGGTGTATTTGGTCTTAACCTGAGACTTGCATCGCTAGTACTTGCGACAATCAATACATTTTGGTTTTGGTCGTCCGGGACTTTAACAGGTTATGCGTACGCCTCTTATTGGTTTATTGAGAATCGTAGTGTATTGGGTGTGATGTCAAGACGGAAGTATCACTTCAGTCATATGGAGATGATGATCACACAGGGATACAGAACTGGTACTCTAATGTGTTGCAACCATCGGAATAATGTGACAATGTCATGATTATCCGATTAAAAGAGACTAGTTGCTTGTGATCCGATATATGCTTCGTACGGGGCAGACACTATTCCAGCCCCAGGCCTTGCATGTGACATCCGATAGTGGATCACAATACGCAATACTACGTATACTACGCCTGACAAATATTATATATTCCTTTAAGAATATTTCTGGAGAATTGGGTAGGCACGACGCTTTGCTAGAAGCCAATCATGTCTCGTAAATCGGTAAAAACGTGGTACGAGGTACGCATATATTCGGATAGTCCGACGACCGTATTTACTGTCAACATATCCAGGGATCTCATGGGTCGCTTCCCGAAGATTCACCGATGACGTAGGATTCGAACTTAATTAATCTAGGATTAATTATGGAGAGATTTATCTGGGATAAAATACTATTTGAAGAGAGAGAACGATTAATTTGGAATTAATTGATCAAATATTATATTCGATATATTAAATGAAATAGATTTCATAACGGAATTAAAATTAGATTTTAATTCGGGCGAACGAATTAATTTAGAATTAATTTACGAGCGACGTGAATAGTAATTTTAAAAGGCATAATTATTTAATTAAATTTGATTTAATTACGTCACAACGAAAAATTCGTTAATTTGGAATTAACGAACTCGAGCCCGGGATGTGTTTGCGGGTCCAATCGAATTTTGAATTCAAGTGGGGCCCACACAAATCACATCACTTGTCACTTTAGTTCCCTTTTTAGTGATGGAATTTGGTGGGTGGTTGATAACTTGTAAAACACACAAGTTGAAAGATGATGGGCTTATTACCAAATTTTTGGTATATCATTATTTTGATTTTTGATATCAAATACAAGTCAACACATTTTCTTTTCTTCTTTCATCATTCACGGTTTTTGGACATTTTTTCTCTCCCAATTTTTTCCTTCTTGGCCGAGAGTCACTAGGAAAATTCTTGGTGATTTTGTTGCAAAATCGCCATTGCTAGCACATCAAGGAATCATCTAAGGTGATAGGGAAACCTTTCCCAAGAGCTTGGAAGTCATTCTCAAAGCTTGGAGCTTGGACATCAACATTCAAAGGAAGCTTGGAGACTTTCAAAGGAGCAAAGTTTTGTTCTACACACATCCTAAAATCCGATCAAAGTGAGTATATTTCCATTATTCTCCTTTGTGTATTCATAATATTTCATGTTTGGAATGATCTTGGGAAGACCTTAGAAACCCAACACCCCGCTTATGGTATCATGATCACCTAAGAGACAAAAGAATTTACTATAAGAAACATAATCCTAATTAGAATAGAAGATAGAATATGCAAAAAATATTTTCCCAATCGCTCTCATAATCCTAACAAAATTTCGGTAAAGTTCCGTCTATAATATGGAAGTCCCATTATACAACCTATAATCATCAACTTACATTCATCTTCTATTTATAATATACACATCCGTAATTTAATCCAACACCACTATCCCAAATCTCGGGCTCACAATAATTTCCCGCACTCAATCTTACTCGATCATATTTTTCGATAAAGTCCATCATTCACTTCTAACCACAAGGAAATCATTTATATGGTCTAAGCATATAAATTAATCATACTTTAAAGTTATTTACATTTCGAAACACATAACATGCATAAACCAAACACAATGACAAATAATACAAAAATTAAGATTCGGAGGTCCATTACTACTCGGAATGATCGGAAAATCACAGAGGAAGAATCGAGAAGTCGGCAGCCACATTATGTCTGGCATGTATGGGACACGCGCCTCTCTTCATGTCCGCGTGTGGGCCTCAAGCGTCACTACGTAAGGTGCACGTAAGCACCACACGCTAGCCATAGTCTAATTTTTTTGGCAGTAGAATCTTCGTCTCCCCCTCCCAGTTCCAATGCCGCTGACGGTTTGTCAATCAGAGTTCCAAATCAACGAGAAATCAAGAAAAACCACTAAAAATTTCTTATCAAGATTTCTACGAAAATAGGGAGTTCCTCAAGATGAAACCACCACGAAAATAATCATCTCTTCGAGATCTACACTTTTCCTAAAAGACCCGATCGAAATCGGCTTCGGATTGTACAGATTGGGGAAACTTCCAATCTTTTTCTTTATTTTCTTTCTTTCTTTCTCCCTCTCTCTCTCTCATATTGCTCACTTCCGGCTGCTAGAAGTGTAAGGTGAGAATGTGTGTGTTTGTAATTAGGTTTTCTTTCTTTTTTTATATTACAAGATAATTATCAATTATCTCCCTAAACTTGCCAACACACCAAAATTAATAATTTAAAGTATGAGTAAAATAATTTCGGGGTGTTACAACTCTCTCCCCCTTAAAAGAAATTTTGTCCTCAAAATTCACATACCTCAGGGTGGAAACAAGTCTGAATATTTATTCTGCATGTCCTCTTCACGCTCCCAAATAGCTTCTAATTTTATCTGCTGACACACTAAGCACTTCGATAGAAATTCTGCTATCTCTTTCTCCATGCCTTTCCACCAATAGTTCTCTTTAAGATTTCTATAACATCTTAGTACTGCCTGGATACATAAAATAAGCAGAACAATGGGCAACTTCCATAATCTCTCTCTTCAAGTTTTCAACTTTAAGTACACATAATCTATCATCATTTGAATTGAGGCAAGCAAATCTTCTAACTAAAGAGGAATATGGTTCCCTTCAAAAGGTTCCCCGACATAAGAATTAACCACCTTATCAATTGGAGGTTCCCAAGAAGGTTGGCCAATATTTGTTATCCTACAAGTATGAACTCGACCTGCACCTCGAACTCTGGAACAATGAGGCATCTAAAAACACATGAAAGATGTTAATCGCTAATAGACACAAAATAACTGATTAAGAAAAAGAAATGTCTACAAAACCTATGAACCTAGTGCTCTGATACCATTAAATGTCCCTTTAGGTAGAATAGGGGTGAGACGGAGACTTGAAACAGACAGAGTTTCCCTTGTAAAATGGACTAATCCTCCAAATACAAAAGACAAATCTAAACTGAATAATGTCATCATATAAATAGGATCTCCATGATCCAACTCAAAAGAATATCCATGAAGAAAAGTAAATATTCTCAGTATCAAATCAAGGCTCAGTGCCTATAACCAAATAAAAAATTCTCTCAAGAATGACATATCTAGAACTATAATCTCAAAACATAACAAAGACACTATACTGTTGGCATAATCTTTCTCTACTAGCAGGAAATGATGAAGAAATAGCAGATGACAAAAGAAAGATCTACTAATCTGCTTAATCTGTAAAATTAAGAAATGGGTAAGCTCACGCTTAGTGCAATGGATCACAACATAGTACCGTGGATAAATAAATAACAAGGAGGATCGAATAAGTCTTTCATAATATAAATAAATACATAAAGCATTAAATCCATATAACAAATATTTACTCGAAATCATAAATCTCATTTCCCATAAAATTCATACTGTTCAAGAATATCTGTAAAAATAAAGTTGTACATTCATCTATATGCACACTCTCATGACAATACGGCAAAACTAGCAACATGGGGCATCCCCACGACAATAATTGGCATCCAGAGCAAAACAGACAATATGAGACCTCGTCTCATGGCAAATAATCTGGCACGTATAAGTACACGGAGTGTATCTTAGCATAAAAATCATCTCTAAAACACATTATTATATATCTCAAATCATGCAAGTTTCTCATATATCATAAACACATGATTCCAACATAATCAATATTCGATCCATACTTTTATAGCAAAATATAAACTTTCTAAAGACAAAATCATTTAATGCATTACCTTGAAAATTCATTTAAGAAAACATACATACTATATACTTTGGAAAACATCAATGTTATAAGCTTATCCATGCACCTCCATGCACCTGGCGAGCTGACTACAGAGAAAGGAACTATGCAATAGGATCTGTTGGATAATTATGACACATAGCATCACTATTTGTACAGAACATGGTGTTGTTGTACAAATTAACTATGTGACAAAGAAAATTGCTCTTTTAACATTTGTAATTGGATTACCTGGATATATAAATGATAAAAGTCCTTATGATTAGTTCCGGATTAATAAGATATGAGACAATATTAATCCACAATGATTTAATCATTAAATATCCCTAGTCGTAGTATTATCGAGACTGGACATCGATAATGCAGAATAGGCTAGTATTACACTTGTGCGTGTTATGGAAGCGTAACGACATAGTTCTCATATATTTGGGTATTGGATACTTATGCAAGTGTAATATGAGGTTCTATTTACCGATGGTACGGAAAAAGCTTCGCTCTAGATAGACCCCTCGGAATCCCATTGGTAGTATGACTATGTGTCTATGGGAATCCGAATCAGGGTAGGTGTATTTGGTCTTAACCTGAGACTTGCATCGCTAATACTTACGACAATCAATATACTTTGGTTTTGGTCGTCCAGGGCTTTAACAGGTTCTGTATACGCCTCTTCTGGGTATATTGAGAATCGTAGTATATTGGTGTGATGTCAAGACGAAAGTATCACTTCAGTCATATGGAGATGATGATCACGCAGATACAGAACTGGTACTCTAAGTGCTATAGCCATCGGGGAAGTATGACTAGGTCATGACTTTCCGATCATAAAGAGACTAGTTGCTTGTGATCCGATATATGCTTCGTACGGGGCAGACACAACTCCAGCCTCAGGCCTTGCATGTGACATCCGATACTGGATCGTAATACGCAATACTATGTATACTACGCTTGACAAAGATCATATATTCCGTAGCAGAATGTTTCTGGAGAATTGGGTTGGCACGGTGTTTTGGTAGAAGCCAACCATGTCTTGTAAATCGGTAAGTACGTGGTACCGAGTACGCACCTGTTCGGATAGTCCGATGACTATATTTACTGCCAACATATCCAGGGATCTCTTGGGTTGCATCCCAAAGATTCACCGATGATGTTTGACTCGAACAATATTAATCTGGGATTAATTATGAGAGATAATATTAATCTGGGATTAATAAAGAGAGAAAATTAATATGGGATTAATTACGGCAAGAATTAATATGAGATTAATTATCAGAGAAAGAATTAATCTGAGATTAATTGCGTCGAGAATTTATTTGGGATTAAATTCGTCGAGAGAAGAGAACTCGATTAATTTGGAATAATCAGTAAAATAAATTTAATAGTTAAATTAGATTTTACTATTTAATTTATTTAATTGGGCTAAATAATATATTAGATATATTAATTGAAATTGGATTTCAATAGAAATTAAATTAGATTTTAATTTTAGCGAACGAATTAATTTGGAATTAATTCGCGAGCGATTTTCGTAATAATTTTACTCTGGGTGTTATTATTTAATTAAATTGGATTTAATTATACCGCGATGGAAAATTCGTTTAATCGGATTAAACGAATCTGAGCCCGAAGTGTTTTGAGCAAGTCCACTTGAATTTTGAATTTAAAGTGGGGCCCACTTCACTTATTATTTTTTGATTATAGATATGAGTGATGAGTTTTGGTGGAAACTTGTAAAACACTCTTTACCTTTTGTAAGAAAAGTACAATTAATGAATTATTCATTATTTTTTTTTTTGGCCGAGCAATTGATTACTAAGTCTTTAGAAGACTGGCCGAAATGGCCTAAAATTTGCTGGCCGAATGAAAGATACTAAATTTGCTCTCTCTCCTTGGCCGACAAAAGGAGCCACCAACTTTCTTCTTTCATTTAAAAAAGTGAAATTGGCTTCTTTTAAATATAAAGCCATTGACTTTCTTTTTTTTTTTTTTTTAAAAAAAAAAATAATAAAAAAGTGATATTACTCCTTTTTTTTCTTTTTTTTGGCCGTGTGGCCATTTTTTCTCTCTCTTTGAATTGGCAGAAAGCACATTTGTTTTTTTTTTGAGAAATAAAATGTAAATGGCCTCTGAATGAATTGAAAGACAAAGGCATTTGGCTTCTTTTGAAGCATGGCCGAATGGCCTCTGATTTTGTCAATATTTGGCCGATTGCTTCCTCTCTCAGGTTGAATTGTTGCTTCTCTTGGAGAGTAAAATTCTACCATTTTGTTCTTGCTAGCACATAAAGGGAGTCCAATGGAGGTGATAGGGATACTCACCCATGAGCTTGTAAGCTTCAACATCCATGAAAGTTTTGAACTCAACCGATCAATGTAAATCCTCCGCAACTTATTTTTTGATTTTTATTCACACACGAATCACACTTATAGATCCTGTGGCATGTTTAGGACACTAACAATGGTATTAGAGCGAGATCTAAGCTTGATTTAATTTCTAGGGTTTATGGATTTTAATTCGGATTTTGGCTTAGAGCTTGATTATGCCTAAATTGGTTGTTTGGACATGGTTGGATGATGATGACTTGGAGTTATGCATGATTGATTTTGTGAAAATGGATTAGATTAATTTTCCCTAAAATCTATACCTTGGCCGAATACCATAAGAATTGCTCATGGTAATTTTATGAATTAAACAATTGGATATGTTGATTCACATGAATTGAATATTAATTGTTGATTTAATTAGATTGAAATCAAAATTGGATGTTAATTTCATGTATTTCCATGAGATGTGAAGCATGTTATAGAATTGATTTTGCCCCAATTTTGTGTTGGACATGAGTGTGGGAATTAGGCATGATTAATTAGATTAAATAATATTTTGGAAACATTAGGTTAATTAATTAATTATGGTGATTGCACTTTAATTGAATTAATATATAATTTGGAATGTTGTATTAATTTAATTGTTGTATTTAGGCTAATGGACTTTGTTGGGCCAAATTTTAGTCTTGGATTATATTTGGGCCTAAACCATTTCCATAAAGTCCAAAATATGACTATTGGGCTTTTAATAATTTAATTGGGCCTAATGGGCCAAAATTGATTCTATGGCATATGGTGATTCCTAATGGGCCTAGGCATTATGGGTTAGATCCATTTTGGCCGAAAGCCCAAGTCTGATGAATTAATTGAAAGCCCATTGGACTTTAATAGAATAGTATTGGATACTAATTGGGCATTTGAGACTCATTAAAATTGGATTTGGAATCCAAGTCTTTAAGGCACATAAATAAGTGTAATTATTTAATTTGGAATTAAATATGAATTAGTATTCGATACAATTTAAATTGGATTTAAAATTATAGTTCGATACAATTCAAGAATACTTACTTTGAGTATTTATTCTTAAACGAGTTTGACTCGCGCAAATCAAATCGTTGTATGAACATTGGATGGTCATTAATCAAAGATTAATTAATTGGATTAGATTGATTGAATAACATGCTTTGTGTGAATACTTGGATGTATGTATGAATAATGTATATCGGATGGATATTAGAATGGTGAGGGTAATTTTGGAAATTGTTGTAATAAATTTAGAATTTATTAAATTGGACCTGCGTGTCCAGCCTATTACCGTACATATTTATGTACCACTTCCAATATCTAAAATCCAATTTTAATACTAGCAGTGAACATGTTAATGACAAACATATTTGAATTCAGAGCTTTTCCCGTCTTCAATTCCTTCATGTCTGCCTTGTCCATACGGCAGTCACGCTTCCGTGATCTTGTTCGCCATAATTTAGGCAGACATCTTGGGATATGTCCTTTGTCTTCCTAGAAGATTATAATGACTTTGCCTTTTCCCCATTTCACACCCCAGAAGCCTTTGGCCAAGCCTTGGCCTACTAGAATGTCGAAATAAGATGCGCCTTGCGCTTCTTGCCTTATTGCAAACTTTGGCTTTGTCTCCTTGAGCATAGCCATTAACTCTCCAAGAGTTTACTATTGCAATTTAGTACTTCTAAGATCTAAGAATAGATCTATGAAGATCCTTCAATTTCATTATCATACTATAAAAATCTAATCCTTAGTTCTGATTAAGAAATTAAGGAGTCTATTTGGCAAGCATAATGGATTAAGCACTAAAGTTATCATCACATGAATCTTCCAAAGATCATGCTCTACTATTTGCTCAACTCCGGGCTTAGGCCTAAGATGTTATTTTATCAAATAAAGTAACTTCTTAGTTTTCAGGACTATTCTGAAGTTTTATTCCCAATTTGAAAATTAAAGTCGTTTAAATACATTTTCACCCAGGATAATGTTTTAAACACTAATCTTTCATTTATCTTGATTGCTATAGTCCAACTATCCAATCAACGATTTTAGTTACTATTTATTATAATGATTACTATAGTCTAACTATATAATCAACTATAGTTTAATTAGTTAAATTCAATTATATATTGATTACTATAATCCAATTATAAAATCAACTATTAATTGAAATAGTTTGAATACAGTCCAACAGTTTAATTGAAAAAACTATTAAATATTAGTCCAACTAATATATAATTTATTTGATGAATAATTGAAATGAGCTCGTATGGCGTAACCTAAACGAATATTGCAAATTTAATACTTGCCTCCCACTATTTTTCGGCGAGCCTCTAACCCTCTGTTGAGTACTCGGGAAACCTTGTTTCCTAGTGGCTAGGAGCCCGTGAAATAACACACAATCTTGACTTTGGCCAAATAATTATATGATAATAACTAGGTAGATCTCTAAGATCAATTGGATCTCATCCAATTCCAAGATCCAGTAGGCGGACATCAAAGTCCGAAACATATATCTTATATATGCCAATATATCCAATATATTGCCTAACATTTTCCCTCTGAATCAACTAAGCCTTGGCTTTGGCACAACAAACTTAGTGATCCCAGTTAAGCCTTGGCCTACTAGAATATCGAATATATTAATTTTATCGATTAATTCCAAATTAATCGTTCTCTCTCTTAATTAATATTTTATCCCAGATAAAATATTTCCGTAATTAATTCCAGATTAATTTTCTCTCTCATTTAATTAATCCCAGATTAATAAAGTGAGAGTCATACGTCATCGGTGAATCTTCGGGAAGCGACCCATGAGATCCCCGGATATGTTGGCAGTAAATCCGGTCGTCGGACTATCCGAACACGTATGTACCTAGTACTACGTTTTTACCGATTTACAAGGCAAGGTTGGCTTCTAGCAAAGCGCCATGCCTACCCAATTCTCCAGAAATATTCTTATAGGAATAAGTGATCTATATAAGGCGTAGTATACGTAGTATTGCGTATTTCGATCCAGTATCGGATGTCAAGTGCCAGGCCTGGGGCTGGAATTGTGTCTGCCCCGTACGAAACACATATCAGATCTCTGGTAACTAGTCTCTATAATCGGATAGTCATGACCTAGTCATATTACCCGATGACTGCAGTACATAAGAGCACCAGTTCCGTATCCTACGTGATCATCATCTCCTCCACTATGACTGGAGTGATACTTCCGTCTTGACATCACACCCAATACACTACGATTCTCAATATACCCAGAAGAGGCGTACACAGAACCGGTTAAAGCCCTGGACGACCAAAACCAAAGTATATAGATTGTCGCAAGTATTAGCGGTGCAAGTCTTAGGTTAAGACCAATATACCTACCCTGATTCGGACTTCCATAGACACATAGTCATACTACCAATGAAATTCCGAGGGGTTTATCCAGAGCGGAGCTGTTTCCGTATCATCGGTAAACACAACCTCCTATTACACTTGCATGAGTATCCTATACCCAAATATATGAGAACTATGCCGTTATGCTCTCACAACGCGCACAAGTGTAATACTAGTCTTCCGCATTATCGATGTCCAATCTCGATAATACTACGACTATGGATATTTAATGATTAAATCTTTGTGGATTGATACTGTCTCATCATCTCAATCTGGAACTAATCATATGGACCTTTCATCATTTATACATCTTGGTAATCTAATTACAAATGATGAAAGAGCAATTTCTTTTGTCACATAGTTAATTTGTACAACAACACCATGATCTGTACAAATAGTGACGCTATGGGTCATAATTGTCCAACATCACGGCTTCATTTAGCGTATGCAATAAGCATTTAAGCCTCTAGGTGTCCCTAGTGGACGAGTTGTAGTCTCGTGAGGGCTTACAGTGACGATACCCACAAACGTCAATCTAATGCACACAAAAGCAAAAAAGACAAGAGAAAATAGAATAAACAAGTTATTGACTAAACATGTGAAACTTCTTATCCAAGTCAATAATTATTTTGTTTCTTTCTAAATTACCGAATAAATTAATTCTCCCTGATTATTTTTACCATTCTCCATATACACAGCCAACAAAATATTAATCAACTCATTATGCCCACAATAGTAATAAGTGTAGTTGAAAAGAGAGTAATATTTTTGTCCTAAAGTTATATCAGAATTCACACATTTTAAGCAATGGAATAATTTTTTCTGATTTTTCTAATTTTTTATTTGATTTTTGATTTTTTTTATTTATATACAATATCTTCCGTCTGTGTAGCGAGCTTTGGGCCAATGGCTCCAAAACAGTTGGCTTTTGGGCACTAGGTGTTAAGACGCCCCTGTGAACTTAATTACTCAGACTTCAGATATATATATTTTTTGCAACATCTTTGATCCATGTAGCGAGCTTTGGGCTAGTGACTCCCAAACCAGTTGGCTTTAGGGCACTAGGTGTTAAGACACCCCTACGGACTTAATAACTCGGATCTCGGACGTTTTTTTCAATCTTTTTTTCTTTTTTTTTATCCCATCGCTTTTTAAGATGATTCCTCCAATAAAACCAGAGCACTGAATATTATAAACTCTTCAATTACAACCCATGTACGTATGTTACCATGTATGTTGATAATACCTACCAACTGAGCATATAAAGATTTATTTTAGTCAGTTTTATGGAGAATTCATAAATTAAATAATTCAAAAGAAAATAAACAAAAATTAACTTGTTCCGAAATAGGTTTGAGATACGTATCAGGATTGGAAACTCCTTACACAGCTATCTCTCACCAATTTCACCTGATTAATCAAGTTAAAAACACAAAAACACTAAATTATTAATTTTTTTTAAAAAATTTTTCATTTTTTTGTATTTTTCGAAAAAAATTTGGACTAAAAATTTAATAAAAATATCACAAAAATAAACAAGATACTAATCAACTATTCCCTCTCCCAAACCTAAATGAGACATTGTCCCCAATGTCTTAAACAGTAGAAGAAGAGTTTAGAAGATCATACTTGGTTTGTAATCTTTTCCAAAAAAAAAAAAGATCATACCTGGTTAACTGAAATTCTACGAAAAAAATTACTGATTAAGATCTATGTCAAATTTACGCTTCTTACCACGATCGCTATCTGACTAATTCAACTTGGAAAGAATAGGGTCGATTTTTGGTTCAAAGGTTAAGATTTGGTCAATTAATTTAACGACCTTTGTTGCAGTCAGGAAAATATCTTGTACTCATTTTGTGACGAACTCATGTCTTTTGGCTTCCGAAAGAAATACAAATAGAAAATCAAAAAAATTATCAATGTTGAGTAATCCAATAGGCTTCCGATGAATGTTCAAGTGCGCCCATGATGCCACTGTGAATATTTTTTCAAACGTTCCGAGTCCACCTGGTAAAGTAATAAATGCATCAGCAGTATTGACCATTTTAAGCAGTTGTTCAGACATCCCCGAGACAATGCGTTCATCTCCATTTGTTTTTCCGTTTACGTGTTCGTCCGCTAAAGTTTTTGGAATGATTCCCAAAACGTGACCGCCACCCTCCTGAACGGCTTTTCAAATGCTTCCATTAATCCAAGATTGCCACCACCATTTATTAGGTGCATATTTTGTTCTGCTTTGACTCTCCCCAATTCCTTTGCAGCCTCAATGAACTCTGGTTTATTACCAGAGTTGGATCCACAGAAAACATAAATTTGCTTGACTCGCTGCTGTGAAGTTACTTCCATTTTCTCTCCCAGTTCCAGATGCCTTCAAGAGTGCAATGATGAGTTGAATTTATAGTACCTGATAAGGGTGACTAATAATAGCACTAGTATATTCCAAAGGTCGATTGTTAGCTAAACAATAAAATAAATCATAAAAGGTCAAAAAGTATAGATCTTTGTCGGCGAAAATAAAAGAAAATGACAAAATAAAAGCAAATCAAAGAAATTAATAAGGCAATGGAATTGTGTACTCAATACGCCACTCTCTTACTATAAATTCATTAGGATGCGTCTCAAGAATCCATTCTTTACTCACCCATCACTAATGAATTAACTCTCATCTCTGTGATTGCCAAACACCATTCCTTCTTAAATGCTCCGTTTGTGCATTTCCCTACAAAAATATCACACAATATTAAAAACTTTACAGCATGTATACACAAAATATGGAAATGTAATTTACAACAAATTACATGGGTTGCCTCCCTGTTAGCGCCGAATTTTTTCACCTTCACCCAGACGTGACTGAAATCCATATGTCAATGAGGTTTCAGCGTGGTTTTAGATGTCCGATTAATGACAATCCCGTGAGCATTGTTTTTGAAGGGTCTCTTCCAACGGTAAAGTTGAAAAAAATATTTTATCCCATTCAGTGCTCGTGTCATCTTTTCAATCTTTATCGCTTCAGTGATTCATGAAAAGAAAGAAAGAAAATTATGAGGTCTCGTATGGTGCTTGATTTTGAATGGAAGTTCCATTCTGTCAAGCTTCTGGGCGATATGTGTAATTTGTACTCCCCAAAACAGTGATGTTTCTCTTGAATGCTCAAGTTCTTTAGATTGCTCCTCCATTTGCTCTGCTTCTTACTCCACCTTTTTTTCACAGATGTATTTTAGGATTTCCGCATTCAATTCTTCATCTGACATATGTGAAATGTATGCTCCATAAGTGTCAACCTGAGGATGTAAAGAGATGTCAGATTTTAGGTCTTCATCCTCTGTGGTTGATGTGACTGGCTCAAGTAGATCTTCTTCAAACATTACTGCAATGGAAGCTCCTAGATCTTCATTTTAAGGATACATAATTTCATCCTCATTTTTTGTAGGCATAAACAGCTCTATTTCTTCATTCTCATCAGAATCTGAATAATAAAAATCAAACAGAGACTTTGCTGGTTTAGGCTCCTGAATTGATACCCCTGGTTCTTGATATTGCTCAGCCTCTTCTTTTATCAAGGTGTCATTGTGAAATATTTGGTACTCGAAGGCTTTGTCAGTTTCATCTGAAAATGCTCCTTGAGGTATATAGCTCTGATTTTCTATTAATTGTCTCGTTTGTTTTGTCAGCTTCTGAATGGATGCTGATTGTCTCTGAATACTTTCGAATTGAGTTTGGACTGATTCAAACATTGTATCCAACTTTTCATCTTGCTTCTTGAACAAATCTTTGAGAATGTCAATTATCTGATCTTCCTCTTATGGTTCTGGTTCTTGATGAAGATCAAAGGTTGATGGTGGACAAGATGGAAAGTATGATGGTTCTTCGTACCTTGAATGATTCCAATAATTCTGCCACTCTGAAAGGTATATACATTGATTTCATCTTGCTTCTTGAACAAATCTTTGAGAATGTTAATCATCTGATCTTCCTCTTATGGTTCTGGTTGTTGATGAAGATCAAAGGTGGATGGTGGATAAGATGGAAAGTATGATGATTCTTCGTACCTTGAATGATTCCAATAATTCTGCCACTCTGAAAGGTATATACATTGATCGTTCGGGTGGTTACCATCACATATCACACATCTCCACATTTCATTCTGTTGAACAAATGTAGAATTGATTGGTTCTGACATCTAGTGATAATTGTTGGGGCTGGACAACAGGCCTCAGAAAAGTGTACCGTTGCTCGCTGAATTGAGGTGTATCTTCTTCTAGTAAAGCTCGTAATCTTTCAATATCCAAATAGTATTCTATTTCAACCACCTGAAAAATAAAAGAAATAAATAAAAATTAAAGATAAAAATAAAGAAAATTAGATTCAAGTAAATTAGATAGCTTCAAAATTAATAACTTGAGAAAAATAAGTCCCCGGCAACGGCGCCAAAACTTGACCGGTATAATCACACACGTATAATACAAGTGCACGTATCATTCAAGTATTATAAAAATATCTATACCGCAAGGACTTAATTCCTACTATTGTTATTAATTATTGATACTATTTATTTACAAGTATCTAATTAAGGGAGAAGAGAATGATTGCTTTTGGTTGGTTGAATGAGGATTTTCTTAAATAAAATAAATAAAATAAATAAAAGAAAAATACTAAGAAAAATAAATAAAAGACACAAAGATCTAGGGTGTGATTCCATACAATATTATCCTAAAGATGAATTGATTCTCTTATATATATGTAATAAGTCAGTTTGCTAACCTGGAACACGAAGATATGTAAAAGCCTCTATCGATGGTCAGATGCAAATACCCACATAACATAATTAATCATATGTTTATGTTAACCAAGTTACCGGAATTCATTATGTTCAATTTCCAAAAGTGGCTACCCCCGCCCGATAGGTATATGTCTATCTTGTAAGAAAATCTATTAAGGGTATATATTCTCAATGAAGATCGTGGGCTATTGAATCTAAGGCTGAAACCTAAAATCCCTTCGTCAAGTTCATTTTAAGTTTACCAAATCAATCTTATTAATGGCCAATTAATAAGAAGCATTAAGCTTAAGATTCAATAAACGAACTAAAGAATTGCCCATAAAAAGAAAATCAATTATTAAGTGTGTGCATATTGTGTTTCATCACTTCCCTGGAATAAAAATAAAATGCTGGGGGTTAGGGGATCCACCTTTACTAATTCTAATTTAGAAATCTCCCTTATTATAATATAGAATTTATCAGTCATATTACCAACCGGCCATATAGGCAGTATCATCATTAAGTCAGATTTTAATTAAGTCCAACTAACCATAAAGGCGGTATCATTATTTGTCCATAAACTAGCCATATAGGCGGTAATCATCTGTCAAATAAAGACCGGCCATATAGGCGGTGTCACATTATGTCAAATAAATAAAACCAGCCATTATGGCGGTATAATCTTTTATGTTCAAATTATAATTTCCATATTATAATTAGGGAGATCAATCTAAACTAAAATAATAAAAGCTTCACCCTTCCCCCAGCGGAAATCTAACTACAAAACATAAAAGAAAATAAAAGAAAAGAAACAACTACTATTATAGAAATAAAAAATGCATAAATTTAATTAATAAAAATAAAAACACAAGATGCAATCCTTAAATTCCTTAAAAAAACCTAAGGAAAACATGAGAATTACAAATGAAATGGATTGGTATTTATAGGAAAATCTAAGGCTTCCACCAATTTCTCCACCAATTGCTCCGCCAAAACTCCACAAAATGCTTCACCAAACACTCCAACAATAATTCCACAAGACACTCCAAAAAACACTCCACCAAAAATGCAAGCATGTTTTATGGAAGTTTGACAATTGTAAATTGTCATTTTCCATTTTTTTATTTTTTGATAATGACTTTAGTAATTAAACATAACACAATTTCAGATTGTTCATCAATTTCGGTCATGAAATCTTCAGAATTAGAAATTATTTTGTTCTTCAAAATTGTAGATCTTTAAGTCTTCTTTAATCTTCAACTTGCATCAGCTCAATCGGATATCAGATGAAAAGGTTATGCCCAAAATACGACAGTTGTGTAAAATTGGAATTTTCAAAACTCTACTTCGTGACGCGTATAGTAAATTTTCGTTTTCGCCATTTGTTTCTCCGGATTTCATCATTTAAGCCCCGAGTTGATTCCATTAAGTCCCAATACTTTATTTATCTGCAAAACACATCAAAACATTCATCAAACCTGAGAAACTAAACAAAATATTAAGTAAAATGGGCTGTAAATATTGATATATTTTCCCCTCATCAATCCTATCAAAGTCATGCATGCATTTTTTACTTACCTGGTTCGTCGGTCGTTACCAGACTTACCTGTTGTTTCGCTACTTTTGCGAGATGCTTCCATCTCTGGGATTTATTCCCAAACTAAGTTGAGTTGATGGCGAGGTTCTTCGACCTCTGAGATTCATTCCCGAACCATGCTGGGTGTGAGATGCTTCAATCTCTGGGATTCATTCCCAAACTAAGTTGAGTTATTGGCGAGGTGCTTAGACCCTTGGGATTCATTCCCAAACCATGCTAGGTGTGAGACACTTCGATCTTTGTGATTCATTCCCGAACTAAGTTGAGTTGATGGCGAGGTGCTTCGACCCCTGGGATTCATTCCCGAACCATGCTGGGTGTGAGATGCTTCTATCTCTCATCCGTCCTCATTGTCGAGGCTCTTTGCTCTTCCTCATTCCCGAGGTTATTCTCCATTCTCAAAGTTCCTCTCCATTCCAGGAGTTCTTCATCCTCATTCATGAGGTTGCTCTATTTCTCTCCATTCTCAGAGTTCTTCTCCTAGATTTCCTAACCTCGGTCCAACATCTAAGAAACAAAAGACATGATTTGTAATTACTTGACTCTAATCTTTCCCGGTTAGCTGGGATTTTTGCAATCTAAGAATATCTTGAACATTTGTTTCAATCAAGGCATTTGCATTACTTCTTAGTACACATGTAAGAAATAAAAAACTATATTTGCAATGATACCTTTGTCGCTAATTGTTCCTCACGGATTTTACAATTAGCTATTTTTCTTGCTCACTCATGCTCTATATTATGCATGTGCTGTCCTTTATGGATTTTCAACCCTATGAGCTTTTTTTTTTCTTTTTTTATGCAAAGTATTTCTTCAGTCTGTCCACGTTGATGGGCTCGATGAACTCGTTCCCTTCCAAATCTGACAGTCTCACTACCCGATTCCCCATCACCTTTTTGACTAGGTAGGGCCCTTCCCAATTGGGCCTGAACTTTCTCCTTGGGTCCATTTTCAGTGGCTTCGACTTCTTGAGCACTAGATCACCTTCTCTGATCTCGGTGGGATTCACCTTCTTGTTGAACTCCCTAGCCAACCTTTTCTGGTATAACTGCATGTGGTAGAAGGCCTTTATCCTTTTCTCATCCAGTAATGCTAGTTTTTCGAACCTCTGCGAGGCCCATTCCTGCTCAGGAATCCTGCCTATGCTAATACCCGCATTGACTGTATCTCTATTTCCACAGGTAACACTGCCTCCATCCAGTAAACTAAAAAATATGGTGTGGCTCATATTGTTGTTCTCACTGAAGTTCTTTACCCCCACAGGGCATAAGACAGTTTGTCAACCCAATCTTTATAATTTTCTGTCATCTTAGCTAGTATTTTCTTTATGGTTTTGTTAGCCGCCTCCACCGCCCCATTAGCATGTGGCCTGTAAGGTGATGATTTGTGATGGCTTATCCCATAATTCTGAAACATTACCTTTATTTCTCCCTGAAATTGGACTCAATTTTCCATCACTATGTGATGTGGCATTCCGTATTGACATACTATATTACGAGCTATGAACCTGGCCACCTGCTTTACCGTACCATTACGAAATGACTCGGCTTATACCCATTTCGAAAAATAACCTACCGCCACTACTATGAAACGGTGTCTATTTGATGCATGCGGCCTGATTTCTCCAATCATGTCAATACCCCACGCTAAGAAAGACCATGGTTCTGACAGTCTGTGCAATTCCGTAGGCGGTAGATGGTTCAAGTTGCCATGAGCTTGGCAATCATGACAGTGCTTCACCAATTTTACGCAGTCAGCATCCATGGTCGACCTGTAAAATCCCTATCTCACTATCTTGCGAGACAAATTCAATCCATTCATGTGCGGTCCATATACTGCAGCGTGCACCTCTTCCATCACCTTCTGATCCTCTTCTTTTCTTAAAAATTTCAACTGGATGCCATTGGCTTGTCTCTTGTATAGCTTTCCCCTTAAACTCACATACTGGGAATCTCATTTCTGAATGGATATTTTGTCTTTCTTGCCGGCTCCTTCTGGGAATTCTCCATGTTCTAGATACTGTAGAATGTCGTAGTACCAAGGTTTTCCATCATTGACTTCCACTACCAAGATTCTCTATATCTCATAACTTGGTCTGCTAGCTGTTGTCAGCACAAAGGTTCTCATTACTATTTTTATGGGTTTTCCCAAGTTACGGCTAGGGTGGCTAATGCATCCGTAATTGGGTTCTCTTCTCATGGAAAGTGCTGGAATTTACAGTCGGGGATAGCATGTGCCAACTTCCTGAGATGGAGTAGGTAAGGTCTTAACCGGTCTTCCTTCAATTCCTATTCTCATCGCATCTGTTGAACTACCAACATCGAGTCTCCATATATATCTATGTCCCTAGTTCCTAGGGCTATTAGTGCTTTCAGTCCAAAGACATATGCATCATATTCGACCATGTTATTGGTTACTCCGAACATCAACCTTTTGGCCATAGGTAGGGATTCTCCTTCGGGGGTTACTATCACAATTCTTATTCAGCTCATTTGTAATTCACTACCCCGTCAAAATACATTTT
This sequence comes from Zanthoxylum bungeanum, assembly GCA_019454045.1. Taxonomy (NCBI): domain Eukaryota; kingdom Viridiplantae; phylum Streptophyta; class Magnoliopsida; order Sapindales; family Rutaceae; genus Zanthoxylum; species Zanthoxylum bungeanum. The sequence continues at coordinate 29,186 of SKCR01028604.1, forward strand.
CCATCCCTGGACCGTTATAGCTTGAACCTCCTCATTTGGGAATTCGAACTTATACTGATCTCCTTCTATAGATTGTAATGTCAAGAATTCTGCTACGGCTTGCCCTTTGATTACCTTATAGGTGAGGTATTCTATATCAAACTTGTTAGAAACACCAACCATCTACCCAACTTCCCCACCAGTGAATGTTGTAATGTCAATACTTTATGGGATTCTCATTTGCTACCACTTATATCTTATAGGATTGAAAGTAATGACGCAACTTTCGGGAAACCCATATCACTGTCAAACAGATCTTTTCCACCTCTTGATAGCGGGCTTCACACGGAAGCATCTTCTTACTGAGATAATAGATTGCATGTTCTACCCTTATCTCATCTGTCGGTACCCGCCAAGACTTCGAGTTCTATGGATAAATACAACACGAAGGTTTTTCCCGGACTTAGGGTCTCAAGACGAGAGGTTTAACCAAATATTCTTTGATTTTGTCAAAAGCTGCTTGACATTGGCTATTCCACACCACAGGCTGGTCTTTCCTCAATAGCTTAAAGATGGGCTCACATACAATTGTTAGCTTGGCAATGAATCGATTGATATACTGGATTTTCCAAAGAAAAGCTCTAACTTCCTATTCTATCTTTGGTGCAGGCATCTTGGTAATTGCCTTGATCTTTTCAGGGTCCACTTCTACCCCTCTCATTCCTACCGTGTGCCCTAATAATTTTCCTGATGTTACCCCAAACACACACTCTTGGGGTTGAGTCGGAGGTTGTACTTATCGATTATTTGAAGGAATTTCTCTAGCGCTTCTATATGTATGGCTCTCGTCTCTGACTTAACCATCATGTCATCAATGTATACCTCAATCTCTTTATGCATCAAGTCATGGAATAATATAGTGGCTTTTCGTTTAGATAAGTTGATTTCATGTGCTGGGCAATACCATTGTCTGCTCCTGGCATGTCTTCATAAGACCAGTCAAATACTTTTGTATATTTTATTAATATTCTTCTAATTATTTTCGCTCATCAGAGGTAACCTCACTTGTAATTGAAATTTCCTTTGGGTTTTCACATATACCAAGATTAAATGTATTTGTCTTAACTGTCCAAAGTCACTAATCATGGAGGTCATCCTCCACATCTTGTTATAAATGGAGGGCTTGGTGCCCTTAATGATCATCTTAATCTAGTCCTTCTCCGAGGGCCGTGTCTGCATCTCAAGAGCTGGCTTCTCCAGCGATCGACATAATCTTTGAAGCTCTCTTCTAACTTCTACTTGGTGTTTTCTAGGTCACTGAGCGACAAGTCTATCCCCATGTCTTTGATGTATTGGTTTAGGAAGGCCGCAACTAATCTCCTCCAGTCATCCCTGACCTTTCTCTCCAGACCATGATACCATACTACGGGTGCCCCTTCCAGTGACATCCCGAACATCTTCTGTACTTGGCACTTCCACAAACCCACTGAACTCATCACTGAAACATATAGTCAGAGATGGACCATTGGATCTCCATTTCAGTTGAACTTGGCCATGTCAGGCATCTTATACATGGGAGGTAGCTATTCTTCGAAAATCATCGCATCATAGTCTAACAGATTTTCATGTTTTCCCTTCATCTTGAGGGTAACTGACTCTACTTGTTCTCTGGGTTTCTATAACTCTGCCTGAGGCTCGGAATTCCTTCCCGTGGCATACTAATCCATGTCATCATCAAAAATAGGGATTTCTTCACTCACCATATTCGGGGGCTCCTCACGCCATCCATCCTCATTGTTTTATGTTTCCATTATGTGGGGTACTGTTAGATTGGCCACAACGTTGTTCAAAGCTTGTAGTTCTTGGTTATTTTGGTGATGTTGGTCTCCAATTGATCCATGCTGGAATCTTCGCTGCCTGATGCATCCATGCTTGCTAACAACTTCTTGAGAAGTCTTCCTTATTCTCTAACCCAATGGATATCTATGGTGGCTTTTCAGATAATGGGTTAGCATGATGCATGTATGCATGTGATGCATATGGTTATCAAAATAGCATATACATTTCCGACCTTATTCCTCCCATACTCGTGGTACGTCCATTTCTGCCCGAGGTATGACTCATTTTATGCACCAATATGGGGTACACAAAATCATTTTCTCCTACACTACAGGGGTGAAACTTGGCTACCTCGATCCCTTTTCATCAGTAAAAGACAAAGACTGCTCATTTACAAGATTGACTAAACCTATTATGGGATCATGTCATTGTCTAGAAATGATGAATTGGGCCCTTGGTAATCACGGTAGTGGCAGAGACAGACTTGGAGATATCCAAAAGTATACAAATATGCCATAACAAGGCATACCCTGTTGGATAATTGTGACTCATAGCATCACTATTTGTAAAAGACATTGTGGTTTTTGTACAAATTAACTATGTGACAAAGGAAATTGCTATTTTATCATTTTGTAATTAGATTACTTGATTATATTAATGATAAAAGTCCCTATGATTAGTTCCAGATTAATAAGATATGAAACAATATCAATCCACAGAAGATTAATCATTAAATATCTCTAATTGTAGTATTATCGCGACTAGACATCGATAATGAGGAATAGACTAGTATTGCACATGTGCGTGTTATGGAAGTGTAACGATATAGTTCTCATATATATAAGTATTGGATACTTATGCAAGTGTGATAGGAGGTTGTGTTTACCGATGGTACGGAAATAGCTTCGCTCTGGATAGACCCCTTGGAATCCCATTGGTAATATGACTATGTGTCTATGGGAATCCGAATCAGGGTAGGTGTATTTGGTCTTAACCTGAGACTTGCATCGCTAATACTTGCGACAATCAGTACGCTTTGGTTTTGGTTGTCCGGGGCTTTAACAGGTTTTCTGTACGCCTCTTATGGGTTTACTGAGAATCATAGTGTATTGGGTGTGATGTCAAGATGGAAGTATCACTTCAGTCATATGGAGATGATGATCACGCAGGGATACATAACTGGTACTCTAATATGTTGCAACTATGTGGATAATATGACAAGGTCATGATTATCCGATGAAAGAGACTAGTTGCTAGTGATCCGATATATGCTTCTTACAGGGCATACACAATTCCAAACCTGGGCCTAGCATATGACATCTGATAATAGATCACAATACGCAATACTTAGTATACTACGCCTGTTATAGATTATGTATTCCTTAAAATAATTTTTCTAGAGAATTGGGTAGGCACGATACTTTGCTAGAAGCCAATCATGTCTTGTAAATCGATAAAAATGTGGTATGAGGTACACACGTGTTCTCATAGTATGACGATCAGATTTACTGCCAACATATCCATGGATCTCATGGGTCACTTCCCGAAGATGCACCGATGATGTTTGACTCGAAAAGAATTAATCTGGGATTGATTATGAGAGAGAGAAAATTAATCTCGGATCAATTACTGTAAGAATTTATCTGGGATAAAATTCGAATAGAAGAGAGAGAGAACGATTAATTTGGAATTAATCGATTGAATAATATATTCGATATATTAATTGAAATTAGATTTCAAAGCGGAATTAAAATTGGATTTTAATTCGAGCGAACGAATTAATTTAGAATTAATTCGTAAGCGATTTTAATAATAATTTTACGAGGCATTATTATTTAATTAAATTGGATTTGATTACGTCGCGATGAAAAATTCGTTAATTCGAAATTAACGAACCCAAGCCCAAAATGTGTTTAGCGGGCCTAATCGAATTTTGAATTTAAAGTGGGGCCCACCTAGTCACATTACTAGTCAACTTTATCAACTTTTGGTTGATAGAAGTTGGTAGAGATTGGTTGGTAACTTGTAAGTTACACAAGTTAGACTTGTGATAGACTTTTAACTACTTGACTTTTGTAAATGATTTTTGATTTTTGAAATCAAATATACATTAAACAAAATCAAATGCACATAACACTCTCTCATTCCTCATAATTGCTGAAAACTCTTCCCCCACTTTCTCTCAAATTGGCGTGAACCTAGGGTTCATGTGTTCTTGATTTTGTTTCAAAATATTGATTGCTAGCACATCAAATGAGTCAACAAAGGTGTTAGGGATACTTACCCTAGAGTTTGGAACACAAAGATTGAAGCTTGGAACTCAAAGGATTCAAAAATCTTTAACTTTCATACATCAACAAACTGATCAATGAAAGTGTTTTTTCCGAAAACTTCGTTGAGTATTCACACAATATCATGACTTAATAGATCCTGTGCATGTTCTAGAAACCCAACGTACCCTTCCTGGATGTAAGCCAATGCGGATATCAGACTCATGCATCTGGCATATTCAAATCATGTTTGGAACTTCTATGCCCATCAAGGATTTCATACAAGTTAGCCCATTATCATTTTAAAGCGTTCAATCAGATTATCCCGGGGTGTAAACTTATCCCAGTTGAAAAAGCCCAACAGGTTTACACTTTTGCGATATGGTGGCTAAATAACTTCAAACGATAGATGGCCCAAACACAAGGTGGCCCATCGTTACTTCAAAAGTTTTTGGCCAAATCATCAAAAGATATAAAGTCGTCCCAGTTTAAGTGGCCCAACAAGTTTGTATCCTATGATGAGAAGCCCAAATGGATCCAAATGATAATAGGCCCAAACACAAGCATGTGGGGTAGCTTCTATATGACACATAACTATGGTTCGTATGTGGGCTTGCAATGGTATGGATAAGGCTCTCATCGACGAAGGGTTGCACACAACTAGGTCTCCCCACTCAAGAGTTCGAGCGACCAAGTCATCACGCCTTTTTTATACCTTAGGGTACAGGACAAAGAGTGATAGTTATCATCACATAACGATCCGCTGCCTTGAGAGAAAGTGACTTCACGATACATGACACCATCGAGGGTAAGAAGCGTATGCAAAATATATGAGACTTGGTTAACCAAAGCCAAAGCCACATACACTACAATGCATTGTTTCGAGGCCGATTCTCTATCATAGTGGATTCGCCATCTATAGGAGAGAAGCGAGGTTTACCACTATGCTTGAGATGTTCGGCGACCACGACACTGTTGGGCTCGCAGGCCGTAGAAAGTACGAATTAGCCCATGGGGGACTAAACCGGAGAATAAAGGAGTCCCCACCCAGTGTGAATTGGGAAAGATTTAAGGTCGCATTTACCCCTCGCAAGGGAATACCTCAAACCGATTGGGTTCAGAATGGTCCCTTACTTATGCCAGTATAACGGACATGTTCACACAATGGTATAGCCAAGTCTTAATGCAATTCATGAATAAAAGAGAATAAAAATGTAATAACATACCCAACCGAAATAATAATCACAATAACGTAGTTCTAAAAGCATATTAACTTAAGAAATACCAGATGCGATAATGAAAATTATAATAAACAATCAAAAGCAGGAAAAGCATCAATAAATAAATGGCAGGCAAAATGGGGGTTAATCACGCATATATAGATATTTTCTGAGTGGCACGTGGAGTTGTATCCTAAGTACAGACCGCAGTACCGTCCATTCAGATTCGGCTACGAAATTTATATTTGGGTTTCCATTCGATATACCACAATGGATTATAACACACATAAATCATCAATGTAAGGTAAACGGACACAAAAAATAGACACGAAATAATATAAAAATACATATACGTATAATCATCAACATGAACAAACATAAATAAAATAAAGGTGAAATAATAAAACATCGATAAAAGGTTAATAAATAGATAAATAAGATAAATAACAAAATGACAAAAAGAAAAATGTGACCAGAAATTTGGCCATCTTTGGTGATGACTTCACATACCCGGCTGGACATATTTCACGTCTAGCCAGGTATGTGGCGTCCGAAACTATAAAATAATATGGTAAGGGTGCCATCAGGTCTTACCTTTTAAGTTGCTTTCTCGGAATTACGTTAGGCCGTTGCCGGAAGGATCGCTGGTTCGTTGGTTTGCTATTTCTTGTTGCTGGTTCGCTATTTCTGGTTGTTGTTTTGTTGTTTACTGGTTGCTGTTTTGCTGTTTCCAGTTGCTATTTTGCTATTTTCTTGTTACTATTTTGCTATTTTCTGGTTGTTGTTTTGCTATTTTCTGGTTGCTGTTTTACTGTTTTTTGGTTAATGTTTTTTTTTTGTTTTCTAGTTTTTGTTTGGTTCTTTTTTTGGTTTGCTGTTTCGTTATTTTTTGGTTGCTGGTTTGTTGTTTTTGGTGGTTTCTATTTTGGTGGTTTCTATTTCGGTGGTTGCTGTTTCGATGGTGAAGGTGTTGAATGATGGTGGTTATTTCGTTGGTGGAGGTGTTGAATGAAGGTGGTTGCTCCTAGGGTTTTTTTTCTTTGTTCTCGTCCATCCCTTTAAGAAGTAAAAAATAGACTCCCTTTTTATAATGATTTGAATGTATCTCTAAATAGGGAAACAAATCATGTTTATTTTCAAATATATTATCAAGTTATTTAAGGAATAAAATCTCATAAATTTTGTGATTTTGAGATCTCACATCTTGTTAAATGGGTAAGGATGAGATCCCAAAATCTCATAAAATTGGAAAGTGATTTGAGGGGATTTGTGTGGATTGCATGGGTCGCATGGTCAGATTGAATGGACTACATGGGCCGTATGGTCAGATTGCATGGGCTGTATGGGTCGATTGCATGGGGTTTTGGGCTTGTCCGAGGCTAAGGCTTAAAGTAGAAACTGACTGAGCGAATCTGAAGCTGGCTAGTGAGTTCGAATCCGATGAGGTGCTAATTGTAAGGGTTTTCCTTCCTTTCGACATTCATTTTTCACAACTTCCGTAACTTTTTAAGTAGTACCTCCATATGAGGCTCATCGTCGGGCTCATGCAAAAAATACAGTGCCTACAATTTGAGACTATGTAATAATTACCAATCACATCCAATATGGCTATTTAAAATAGATCCTGAACTGTTTCTGATCCTCACTGCTTTGGCATCTATTGGATAAGGCGTATTCAAGGCAATACTCGTCAATATACATATCCAAGGTACTAATGCATCACCTCACTGCTTTGGCATCTATTGGTATACACATTCGCTCGAATTTATTTCTTATCAAAAACGTTTTATCGGTATAAAAAAATTTCCATTAACCAAAGTTTCTCTACTTTGGTAGACACAACCACAATATCAACAAAAAATATTTATATCCGTATTGACTAGACGGACCCATTAGTGTACAATACACACACAAATACAAAAAGCCTTATTAAAGGGATTTTACAAAACTGTCTAACAGTTAAATAATTGATCCAATCAATTAATTCTCAAGCATATGTAAAATAAATTGAATTAAATATCAAATATTTAAGGCATGAAAATTTTTTTGGATGTGGGATCAGACGCCGCGGAAGGGTGCGACGGAGGGCGAAAATGATTTTTAAACAATTTTAAATTTTTCCGAGAGAATTAATTAATATCAAATATTTTCAATTCACCCAAATAATTTTAAATATATTATTTATTAAAATTTAATAACATAATATATTTCATTACAGAATGAATTATTTTACGAAAATATTTTTCGATAAATAATACGCGTAAGGTGCAAACGGTCAAACCGATTGACCATCAGTCGAGCCGGGGAAACTCGAACACTTGGGCAGTGTTCGGTCAGCCCTTGGGCTGCCCGAATAGTGCCCAGTTCACTGGGTTCACTGCCTCGAATCAACGAGTCTGTTTCGATGTGAATTTCACCGTTTTCTCGCGTTTTCACCTTGGAACAATTTCTGGAATTTATCCACCACCCAATACACATCCAAAATCATCCAAATAACATACTTTTCCATGAAAAATATTTTGTTTTAGATACCCAAATCAGATCTGATCCAGAAACTTAATTTATCCATTTTTAGGCCAAAATTCAATTTAATCACAAAATTAATCCAACTAATTTACATCAAATTTAATCATCACAATACAAAGTTCGAAGAAAAATTCTAGGCAACCTTAGAGTGGTAAAATCACTCTAGAATGAAAATTTTAATTTTGGGATTAATTCCCTAGTTAATCCAATTTACACATGCTTTAAAGGAAAAAATAATTAAGGTTAACTAACATCCAACACCAAATTTTATTTCAAATACATATCCTAAATACATATTTAATTCAAACATGCAATATATATATCTCATACATATTTACATGCTCAAAAATAAAAGTTAAGAAAATAGAAAATTAGGAAATTAATATTATCTTAATATCAATTTTTTCACCAATTTTATTTTTTCCTTTTTGGTGTTGATGTTTGTTTAGAACCCTAATCTCTCTTTTTTCTTTTGTCTCCCAACCCATGAGAAGTGATTAGATTCTTACCAAAATGAAACAATTTTATTTTATAATAAATCCCTAATTGGCCGAAATTGTAGGAATTTTTATCCAAAAATTAACAAATTTTTTTGCCAAGAATTTGACACCAAATTGATCTTATCCAAAAATGATATTTATTTTGATTTTGTTAATTAAAAATCCATGTGTCAAATACACATGGTTTGGCAAATCAAAATTTGCCAAATTAAAGAATATTCATGTAATATTCTTAAATTAAAATAAATTAATTAACAAAATTGAAGACAATCTCTGACTGCCGGATCCCCACAGTTGCAGTCACTAACTACTAGACCATGTTACTGACTCTGACTCTTAAACCATGCTATGATACCAACTTTGTAACATCCTGCCTAAGTGAGAATGTTATCGGCATGAGACAAACTAATCTTGCCTCCATAAGCCTCTGATTCTGACGAAATTTCGGCATAATGTATGCAGAACATCATGCAACCTGGCTTATAGCTAGCACCCTGAGACAACCTGCTATGCAATTCAAAACATATGCAACCATCATCTTGGCCTCCGCCCAAACTCAAAATAAAACTATACTATAACATAACCCTTACATATGAGATACAAATGCAAATACAAATACAAGGGTTCGTGAGGACCTATAACTCGACCCAGGACTTAATGACTCTCTTGACTGCAATCGGGGTGATCCACTGTCTTCAAAGTCTTCACTGATGTCTTACTGGCTCAGTATGACTGCTACTGACCTGCAAAACTAACAAACTGTTGTGGTGTGAGTCATAAGACTCACTAAGTAACCATACATGTATTCTAATAATACAACTTCCAATATTATTTAGAATCTTAACTTATTTAATTGCTTTAACCCCATTTGGAAAAAGAAGTCCTCAGATTGATAAGTTAATTATCTTTCTTTACTCATAACTCGTATACTAAAATTTTTATCATGAGATCTTACTAATGTCTGAACTCTACCTCAAGTTTGTATTTACTTATGCCTATTTTGTTTCATTTATTATCTTTACTTTGTTCTTATTTACTTATCTTAGTTCTGAAATTTTCTAACTTCCTTAACACTTACATTAACTTACCATTCATTCACACTCCATATCTTCGTCATATAATCATTTATAAAGTAATCATAGAACAGAAACACATTCAAATTTTTACCTTCCTTTACATGTTACCTATGAACATGGCATATCTCGTACATATGTATTCCATCATACATGCTGAGACAAATGTTTACTTTCGATACTACTTACCCTGTGTCTGAAATCATGCATCATATTCACATAATACATATATAGCATAATCAAAAATTCATTATGTACTTAATTCACTTATTCACTTACACATGCTACAAATAATATATTTTCATGAAACAACTTGATCATGTATCTCAAACATCCATAATATACACATCAAGTTTTATTTCTCATCTATTGTGTCAAATCTCATCAATTTTCTACTGCGCTAACTCTAATATCTCATTAAATCTCTTTATACTCTTTGCTAATTCAGCTCAGACATCTATTATAACTTTCTTTCTTTTATTTTCTTGAAATATCATCAAATGGTATTATAAAATATTTTTCTATCAAACATTCATCGCACTATCATCAATTGTGGATACATGAATATGTAGTCATATTATCATGCACTAGTATTTAGAAAAGGTTCCTCCTATGTAAACATACAACTTATACAAACTTTCATCATGTATACATATAAATGTAATAATGCTGTCATTCATAATATCAACTATATGCATCACATATGATTACTAGAATACGTGATTTTTATGCATGACTTGTAAACTACTTTCTACTTTAACATGTTATACCATTTAGAAAATACTTCCTGAAAACCTTTTCTGAAATACTGTTTTCTGAAAAACTCTTTTCGGAAACTCGGTTTGAAAGTCTCTTAATAAAACTTATCTTTCTGAAAACAAGTTTTAAATCTATGGTCTCTGGAAACTGTTTCTAAAATGTATTTTCTGAAAACTGTTTACTAAAATCAGACTTTTTGAAAATTATGTACTGATGATCTGAAAATTATGTTGTGAAAAATCTGAAAACTAAAAACTGCTCTACGTCCAAGAAAATAACTCAATTGGACGTGTCCGGGAACAACTAACCGGGTCTCTGAAAACTGGTGGTACTCTATGCCTAGGAAAATGACTCAACTGGGCATTTCTGAATGTGATGGTGCCATACGCCCAGGAAAATGACTCAATTGGACGTAGAGCTCTATGCCCAGGAAAATGACTCAACTGGACATAGCCACCACTAGAACTGGGGGTGCGGATCGATGCTACCACCCAAGCTCTTAACTAAAGTCCAGGTACACGAACCTATGCCGTCATCCTGGCTCTACATGTGCACATGTCTCTGAATTCTTCAATTACAACTGTATCAATTACATATTGGGGTGAGTTTTTCCCTTATGCCCCAAAAAAACATAAAACCATGCTTAAAATCTCAAAACTGTATATAACATTTTCTGAAAACATTTCTTTCAAAAGCATCTAAAACCTTTCTTTAAAACACATTGAATTTCAAAACCATTCTTAACTTCAACTTAACTTTGGAAATCTTAACAAACAATATGCATATGTATTTCTCATGCTCAAGTCTGGTGCTCAACATCTCATTTACATATATTCATATACACATATACTTTATGCTCACTTAACATGCATCAAAATACTTGTATACATTATACATACATATAAGATACATGCTTATTTATTTCTCCATGCAACTTACATACTTTTTGTACTTTAATACACACAGCCTCTTGTTTATATATACAAACTCTATTTCTTCCTACTTAATGCCTATTTACTCATACATGCTTATACATATCTATGTATGTACTCGTGATCTTGTTTTTGTATTCTCCTATATACATTTGTACATATATAGTTACTTCCTTATAATTTATCATTCTTTAAACCTTACTCACATTCCCTAGGGTGTAGTTTCTACAACCCTCAATCCCAAGTATCCTTATATTTTACTCATGTGTATTTGCTCACATATCACGTATACATATACTTTATCATTCTTATACTTTCAATCTCAGGCTTGTGTTGGAGTTTAATCAAGTCCACAAGATCACAAACAATGCATAAAAACAAGTTATGAACACATCAAAGGAGATGGCGGAATCAACTCACATTGAATTCGGTTTTGATGAATGAAGAACAAAGGTGCGTTTTTTGAGCTCCCTCCAAGCTCGGCAATGGCTTCCTTTGACAGTGGGCTGTGCGGTTTTGGGCGTGTAGATCTCCACCATTTTCGGCCATTGAAGACCACCATTGAAGCTCCAAGCTTCAAGCTTCCTTGCTCAAGAAGATGCTTCCCTATCACCTATGTATGCTCAAGGTGTGCTAGCACTTGTTCATCTTCATTTTGCTTCTCAAATTTTCGGTGAAAAAACAGAAGAAAAATGAAGAATCGGCAGTGAAGCCGTGAAGAGGAAGAGAGAAAATGAGAGGGAAAAGAGAGACCGTGTCTTGCATGTTGGAGAGAGAGAGAGAGGACCGAATATTATAAAGTGAAAAGAAAAGTAATATATATTTATTCATTTTTTTCCAAAAATAAATAAAACAAATATATATATTCCAAACCTTTTCATATTCCATCACTTTTTCTTTTAACTTTAAGTCATATCACATCACTTTTCACATCACATCTATTCACTTTAATAAAGTGACATATTGTCAAGTCACATCACTCAAAGTGACAATTGATTTGACGATTGACGCGACTAGCGATTTGACGCTTGATGTGACTCGCGTGCCGCGCTCGAATTCGAAATGCGAATGCGCTCGCAATCACTCTCGGGCTCGGGTTCGCTAATTCCAAATTAACGAATTTTCCGTCGCGTCGTAATTAATGATTACGCCTAGCGAAATCACTATTCACATCGCTAACGAATTAATTCTAAATTAATTCGTTCGCCCGAATTAAAATCTAATTTTAATTCCGCGTCAAAATCCAATTTCGATTAATATATCGAATATATTAATTTTACCGATTAATTCCAAATTAATCGTTCTCTCTCTTTAATTAATACTTTATCCCAGATAAAATATCTCCGCAAATAATCCCAGATTAATTTTCTCTCTCATCGAATTAATCCCAGATTAATTCTATCTCTCTCTTCTAATTAATCCCAGATTAATCAAAGTGTGAGTCATACGTCATCGGTGAATCTTCAGGAAGCGACCCATGAGATCTCCGGATATGTTGGCAGTAAATACGATCGTCGGACTGTCCGAACACGTAAGTACCTCGTACTACGTTTATATCGATTTACAAGACAAGGTTGGCTTCTAGCAAAGCGCCATGCCTACCCAATTCTCCAGAAATATTCTTACAGGAATATATAGATCTGTATCAAGCGTAGTATACCGTAGTATTGTGTATATCGGCCCAGTATCGGATAATCACGTGCTAGGGCTGGGGCTGGATAAGTGTCTGCCCCGTCCGAAACACATGTCGGATGTCTGGTAACATAGTCTCTATAATCGGATATACATGACCTGGTCACAATATCCCGATTGGTTGCGCAACACTCAAGAGCACTAGTACCGTATCCTGCGTGACATCATCTCCAAATGACTGAAGTGACACTTCCATCTTGACATCACACCAATACACTACGACTCTCTGATAAACCCAGAAGTGGTGTACACAGAACCGGTTAAAGTCCCCTACCACCAAGACCAAAGTTTATCGATTATCGCAAGTATTAGCGATGCAAGTCTCAGGTTAAGACTATACACACCTACCTCGATTTCGGCCTCCCATAGACACATAGTCATAATACCAATGGGATTCCGAGGGGTCTATCCAGAGCGAAGCTGTTTCCCCCGTACCATGGTGAAACACGACCTCCTATCGCACTTGCATAAGTATCCAATACTTATATATATGAGAACTATGCCGTTGTGCCCTCACAAACGCGCACAAGTGCAATACTAGCTTATTCCGCATTATCGATGTCCAGTCTCGATAATACTACGGCTAGGGATATTAATGATTAAACCTTCTGGGACTGATACTGTCTCATATCATTCTCAGTCCAGGTACTAATCATAGGGACCTCTCTTCATTTATATATCTATGGTGATCTAATCACAAATGATGAGAGTGCAATTTCCTTATTACATAGTTAATAATTTGCTACAACAACACAATGATCTGTGCAAATAGTGACGCTATGGGTCATATTATCCAACAATCTCCCACTTGGCACATAGCTAGTCACTCGAGTGTCTAACACCCGAACTATGTACAATTCGCTCAAATTGCTGAGGAAAGGTTTTCGTCAGCGGATTTACTTAATTATCGTCTGACGCGATTTACACGATCATCACATCGCCACGATGTATGATCCGAACGAATCAGATGATATAGAAGTATATATCTGGATCGTCGATGAGACCTTTAATTCTTTAGCCTGTGCTGACGCCTAGCTCAGCTGCTAACAGAACTATATCTAATCTAATTAGATTTATTATCGATCCAAATGGCTTCTATTGCTGCCTCAGCTGCAGCAATAATCCGCATTTGTTGTTAATTCGGCAACAGTTATCTTGCTCGGAAGATTTCCAGCTTACTGTCCCAGTGTTCAAACTTTATAGTACCGCCGCAGTATTTACCGGTTTGGAAACTTGCAGCAGTGATCCCAGTCACTTCAAGTTCTCCATCTCCATAGTTTAAGACAAAATCTTTAGTTCTCTCAGATACTAACAGATGTTCTTGTGGGAACACAGCTAATCTGGGCGACGCATGCTGTCCTAGGCTCGCGGCCCGGTCGGGAGTACGGAGTAGCCACGGGGGACTAAACCGGAGAATAATGGAGTCGCCACCCGGTGTGAACCGGGAAAATGAGATTTAAGGCCGCACTCACCCCTCGCAAGGGAAGACCTCAAACCGTTGGGTTCGGAATGGTCCCTTACTCATGTCACTTGTAATGAAAGGATTTATATAATAATTTAAACAAGCTGAAGTAACACTTATTTCTAAGGGTATCATGCTTCTAAATTCACATTTATAAGATAAAATATGCGCCTAAACATACATGTATTTCACATATAAGATTGCATGCTTAGAAGTACATTAAATCAACAAACAGGCAATTTCATTGGCATGTTGTATTCATGGAAACGGAAGCACATACTAACCACACAAGCACACATAAAGGCGAATCAAATGATGGTGAACATGTGATTTCATAGACATATCATAAACAAATAGCCATTACATGTCCATGCACAAATAAAAGGGTCAACTAAGTACATAATGCAAAAAGACGCTTAGGGATGCAATTAGGCATTAAAGAGAGCATGCTATGACATGGTGCAAAAGAAGATAGATATAGACACAGACGCACATGTGATGAAAATGACTCAATTCAGTGTATTCGCGTTCGTGTAGCGTTCGTAAACGCGTTCGAACGATAAACAGAAGGTTCGCGTCCGTATAGCGTTTGATAACGCGTTCGAACGGGACCAGACAGAAAACATGCGTTCGTGCGGCGTTTCGGAACGCGTTCGAACGGTTTACAGCAGTGACCTCCAAAATGCAGTAAACAACATGACACATACATGAACATATGAATATATGACTTCTCGTACATAACAACAGATTAAGGGGCGCGGCAAATCATTGTAGCAAAGGTAGCTTTTAAGCATTTTCATCCCTCAAAGTGGAGGACCTTTGATCTCACTTGATAAGCCCATGCGCAATGCAATATGATGCATGAATTTTCAAAAAGACATTATGAAGCGAATGGCTAAATAAAAGAGGCGCGGCGAAGTACTGCCGTAAAGGTGGCCTTTTGGGGCTCTTTGTCTCTCAAGGAGAGGACCTTTAGACCAACATACTAAGCTCATGCGCGTCACATCACAATACATGAAATAAAGACAATAAAAGTGTAGGACTTCATATGCCCGATTGAACGTACATTCAACCCAAACACACTTCGTCCGGCGCGGCGAAGTAGTGTCACAAAGGTGGCCTTTTAGGCTCTCGTCTCTCAAAGAGGGGACCTTTGGACTAACTCACTAAGCCCATGCGCGTCACATCACAATACATGAAATAAAGACAATAAAAGTGTAGGACTTCATATGCCCGATTGAACGTACATTCAACCCAAACACACTTCGTCCGGCGCGGCGAAGTAGTGTCACAAAGGTGGCCTTTTAGGCTCTTCGTCTCTCAAAGAGGGGACCTTTGGACTAACTCACTAAGCCCATGCGCTCGATCGCATCATAACATAAATAAATAACATGCGGAAATTAAAAGGCGGAATAATAAAGTGAGGATAATCAAAATAACATAAAGCGAAATATACGCCATTTACTCTCGTGGTACGTGGAATTGTAGCCCAAGTACAGACCGCACTACCGTCCATTCGGAATCGGCTACGGAATTTACGTCTGGGTTTCCATCCTATATACCACGAGAGACGACGTATTTTCCGTTTTAACCAATGGCCACAACACACATCACATGCAAACAATATTCAATAAATAATTTAAAACACAATTAAAAGGATCAATAAAAATCGAATAAATAATAAAAAGAAAACAAGTGTGAAAGGTACCCTCAGGTCTAACCTTTTAAGTCGTCTCTCGGACTCGCGTTCCACGGGAATCGAAAGGGGGTAAATCTCCGCAACTTTCTGGTCCACTGGTTCAACGTCCTAGCTCACTGTTTCGCTGCTTTGCTTCTCGTTCGAACTCCGTTCTGCTCCTATTCGGCTCCTGTTTTGCTGTTCACTGCACGGGCTACCTGTTTCAATGTTTTCAAAGAACTATTTTCCAATGTGTGGGTTCTTAGTGCAATTAAAAGTGATTACTTTTAAGATTATCTATGTAGTTTTCTAAGTTACTGTTTTTTAAGGATTTGGGCTGTTGTGTTTGTGTGGTTTTCGGTGATGTTGGAGGTTTAGAGGGGCTGGTTTTTCAGTGGTGATTAGGGGTGGTTATTTGTGATAGATTCGGCTATGGAAGAGAGGGATTGTTTTGGTGTGATTTGCTTGTGATGTCTAGGATTTCTTGCTATGATCTTGTGTGAATTGGGTGTATAAGCTAGAGAGATTGGAGACGAGGGATGGCCTTGGTTTAGTCATGCTTATATAGAGGAGAGGTAGGGTTGGCCTTGTGTCACAAGTAAGAGATTTGTGCATTAAATTAGGATATGATTAGTGCTAGGTAGGAAAGCAATGGATTTGATTGGGGGACATGTCTTGGCTAGATTAGGAATACAATATATTTGATTGGTTAGGATTAGGCATTTAATTTGTTAGATTAGGAAGTCAAATATGTGATGGCTTTAATTGGTTAAGATTGATTTTAATTAGGCAAATCTTATTTTTGGTTTTAGTATATAATATATTTGATTCATTCATATTAGGCATGATTTTATTTATTTGTTTATTTAATTGGTAAATGATTTAATGTTTAATATTTAGTGTTTAATATTTAATTATTTAATTTGGGATGTGTCCTATGGGCTTTGGGGAGCTAAATGGGCTGGGCGTGAGGCTAGCAGCAAAACCAGAATTACCGGCTCCGTTCGAACGCCTCATAGCACGCGGCACTAACGTCCGCAATCTGCACAAGGTTCGAACGAAGTAACGAACGCAGCACCAACGAAGACAGTGAGCTTATTTATTCTGAATTCCCCCTTCCGATATCCGTTTCCCGCGGCTTTCATGACTCAAAAGGTAGTGCCTCCAAATGAGACTCATAATCGGGTTTCACATGCGAAAATGCAATGCCTACAGTCGCCCCCACTTTGATGGGACTTGTGCAGTGTGTGACAGTGACAATCCTATCAAAGTACATGCAATACATTTTCACTTACCTGGCGCGCCAGCTGCCACCTGACTTGCATGTTGCTCCGCCGAGCTGATGATGCAGTGGACCTCGATCCTGGGACGCATCCCAATAACTGCAACCGACAACGGGGGCCTCGACCCTGGGACGCATCCCAATACCGCTGACAAAATGGGCCTCGGCCCGGGGACACATCCCCAAAAATGATGCAGTGGGTCCACGACCCTGGAACGCATTCCAATAACTGCAACCGACAACGGGGGCCTCGACCCTGGGACGCATCCCAATACCGCTGACAAAGTGGGCCTCGACCCGGGGACGCATCCCCAAAAACAAAGATGCAGTGGGTCCACGACCCTGGGACGCATCCCAATAACTGCAACCGACAACGGGGGCCTCGACCCTGGGACGCATCCCAATACTGCTGACAAAGTGGGCCTCGGCCCGGGGACGCATCCCCAAACTGGAATATACTTACGATGATGTGGGTCTCAACCCTGGGACGCATCCCCAAAACTGATACTAATTTGTTCCTGAATTGTATTGAACGTGGGCTTTGTCCCCCTGACTGTAATGAATGTGGGCTTTATTCCCCAACTGAACTGAATGCAGGCTTTGTTCCTGAACTGTTGATTGTGGAGTTCGATCCTTGGACGCATCCCAATAACTGTAACTGACAACGGGGGCACCTTGACCCTGGGCACCCCGACCCAATACCGCTGACAATAGGGACCTCGCCCTTGAACTGATGATATGGGCCTCGCCCCTGAACTGATACTGACGTGGGCCTCGCCCCCAGACTGATGTGGGCCTCGCCCCAGACTTATACTGATGTGGGCCTCGCCACAAACTGATATGGGCCTCGCCCTAGGACTCATCCCCAAGCTGATACTGATGTAGGCCTCGCCCCAAACTGATTCCGATATGGGCCTTGCCCCAACTGATACTGATATGGGCTCGCCCCAAACTGATTCTGATATGGGCCTCGCCCCAAACTGATACTGATATGGGCCTCGCCCCAACTGATACTGATATGGGCCTCGCCCCAAACTGATACTGATATGGGCCTCGTCCCAAACTGATACTGATATGATGGTGGTCCATTCTCGAACCGTGTTCCATTCTCGGAGTACCATTCCTGGCTTGTTCATTCTCGAACTCTGATTGCCATTCTCGGCTGAACTGATGCTGATGTCGGTGCGATGAGGTCCATTCCCGAACCATCACCGTGCCTGTGGTGTGGTGAAGTCCATTCCCGAACTGCCACCGTGCTGCATTCCCGAACCGATCTCCATTCTCGGAGTGTTGCTGTGATATGATGTGATGAAGTCCATTCCCGAACTGTCACCGTGAGTCGGTCCATTCCCGAACCGTTACTATGAGGTGGTCCATTCTCGAACCGTTACTGTGAGTTGGTCCATTCCCGAACCTTTACTGTGAGGTGTTCATTCTCGAACTATGCTTCCATTCTTGGAGTGCCATTCCCGGCTTGTTCATTCTTGAACTGTCCATTCCCGGACCATATCTCCATTCTCGGAGTGTCATTTCCGACTTGTTCATTCTTGAACTCTGCTCCATTCTTGGATTGCCATTCTCGGCTTGTTCATTCTTGAACTGTCCATTCCCGGACTATATCTCCATTCTCGGAGTGTCATTTCCGACTTGTTCATTCTTGAACTGCCCATTCCCGGACTATATCTCCATTCTCGGAGTGCCATTCTCGGCAGGACTGATCTGATGTAATATGGGCCTCGCCCCCAGAATGCCATACCCGGCAATGCTGATACTGATGTAATGCGGGCCTCGACCCTGGGACTCATCCCCAAGACTAATGTTGAAGTGGGCCTCGGCCCCAACTGCTACTGACATGGGCCTCGCCCCCAGATTGATGCTGATGTGGGCCTCGGCCCTGGATTCATTCCAAAATTCTGTTGATGTGGGCCTTGACCCTGGGACTTATCCCCAAAACTGATACTGATTCGGGCCTCGACCCTCTGCGATTCATTCTCGAAAACTGCTGATATTGTACTGTTACTGCTTCTGGTTGGCTTGTATTTGACGCTTTTCTCTTTTTCTCCTTTGAAACCTGTTATTACAAAACAGAACAAACACAAAAAGGATGCGAATATGTTACGTGTATGCATGCATGTTCCTATCCCGTCGGGTTAGGTCTTCCATCAATCCTCTTGGTGACTGCTTAGTCTTCTTTTCCTCAGGCAAACCACTGCTTCAGTCTGTCTATGTTGATTGGCTCGGTGAACTAATTCCCTTCCAAGTCTGATAGTTTCACTGCCTCTATTTCCCAATTTCTGAATGTCTATCTTATCTTTTCTGTTTGCTTATTGCGAAGGTTCCCCGTGTTCATCACTGGATTCCATAGTACCAAGGTTGAATACTTTTCTCAAATATACTCATATTGCAGAAGAGTTTTAGCGAAATGAACGTCTTTATTATTGTTGAGGAAAAGAGTTCGAACAAGTAACAAAATCAATGTCATTAAAAACTGGATCAAATAGACTAGGAGGAACATCTCCATCATCCGCAGCACTGCCTTCTTCCTCGGCCCATGGTTCTTCACTGTCATCCATGTAAGAAGCTTGATGGTTGATGGCTTCTTTTCATGGGTTGGGTATTTTATGGGAATCTATGAGATCTTGAATTTCATGCCTGAGGCGGGTGCAGTTGTCGGTGTCATGGCCATGTAGCTGGTGGAAGTGACAATAAAGGTCCACATTTATGTGTGGTGGTGGGGGGTGCGGAAGTGGCTTGCCTTCTAAGGGTTTCAAGATTCCTTGTCCCTGTAACTTTTCAAATACCTTCGACAAAGGTCTACCAAGGTTGGAGAATTGCCGGTTCCTGATGGCAGCAACCTCGACAGTAGCGGGCTTAGTCTCAGAATACCCCCCAAAAGTCCGCCTATTCTGGCCATAGGACTTTCTGTTTTCAGCCTCCTCTTCCTCAATATCCATGACAGTTTCCCTCAACTGCCGAAAATCAGAAATCATCGAAGTCATCCTCCTCAGCTTACTATAAATAGAGGGCTTGGTGCCCTTGATGATCATTTTGATTTGGTCCTTCTCAGATGGCCGAGTCTGCATTTTCAGAAGCTGGCTTCTCCAGCGGTCTACATACTCCTTGAAGCTTTCTTCCGGCTTCTGCTTAGTGTTCTCCAAATCACGGAGTGACAAGTCAATCTCCAAGTCTGTAACATACTGCTTCAGAAAAGCATCAGCTAGTTCCTTCCAATCTTCCTTAACCTTCTTTTCAAGGCTATGATACCAAACCACAGGTGCCCCCTCGAGTGACATCCCAAACATCTTTTGGACTTGGCGCTGTGATAGGCCCATTGAACTCATGACTGAGACATATTGCTGCAGATGGACTCTCGGGTCTCCATTCCCATTAAACTTGGCCATGTCGGGAATTCTGAACTGAGCAGGCAACTGTTCCTCAAAGGTCATCGCCTCATAGTCTAGTAAGTCTTCATCCTTACCATTCATCTTACGGGTAACAGACTCTATCTGGTCACGGAGTTTCTGCAATTCTGCCTGAGACTCAACTTTTCTCCCAGTGGCATAATCAACCATATCATCATCAAAAGCGGGGATGTCATCCCCCAATCCATTCGGAGTCTCCTCACGTCTTACATTCTCAGAGTTTCCCCCAGCACGGGGCACGGCCATATTTGTCATGGCAACAGTCAAGGCTTGCAACTGTTCGGTAATCTTGGCCAAACCATTTTCCAACTGATCTATCCGGGATACCTCATTATCGGATGTACTCATGTCTGTTACCGGTCTTTTGGTGAGTCTTCCCTCTTTTCTAACCCAACGGGAATCTATGATGGCTTTCAGAACGCAAGGGTTAACATGATGTATGTATGCATGATGTGCATAAGAAGTATATAACATATATTAAATCAAATAAAATTCTCAAACAAATCGGCCTATTATCATTTTAGAAGCTTTTGGGACAACTGTCATATGAGTGAACCCGTCCCAGTTTAAATGGCCCAACAAGTTCACGTCTCATGGCAAGGAGCCCAACTAAATCCAAATGGTAACATTCCGAACACAAGCACAAGGTGGCTCATCAACACTTAGAAGCCTTCGGCCCAATTGTCATAAAATACATTCTTGTCCCAGTTTAAATGGCCCAACAAGCCCATATCTTATGACAAATAGTCCAAATGAATCCAAACGATGATGTTCCCAAACACAAGCATAAAAGAGAGATAATGCAAACATAGCATGACAATTTTTACATAATGGCCCATCAACATTTCAGAAGCTTTGGCCTAATAGTCATACGGTACGAACTTGCCCCAGTTTAAATGGCCCAGCAAGCCCGTATTTCTGACGATAGTCCAACTGCATCCAAATGAGGATGGTCCACAAGCACATACTCAAGGAAATAATTGTTACTTTAACCATACAAACCAGTCTATGAGTGGGTTTGCAAGAGTATGGACAAAGGCTCTCACTGGCGAAGGATAGCCCACAACTAGGTCTCCCCACTCAAGGGTTCAAGTGACCAAGTGAGCGTATCCCTTTTTATACACTAAGGTACGTGCCAATTAGCTATGGTGTGTGACGGACTGTCAAATGGATTTCCCGTTGTAGATTCCCCAGAGGGAAGGTGGAGCGAGGCTCACTTAAGTACCCAAGCCTCTTAGGCTCTTATCGCTTGGTGTCAGGAATAAACAACGAGTCCTCCAAATTAGTCCATCACAAAGGCTACAAGTAGATGGCCATGTAGGTATCCTCACAGCTTTTCCTTCTAGAAAGGTAGTGAGTGAAGGAAGACACCAAACCATTACCTAGCCTTAAAGTGCCCTTGATTAAACCCTCACTTATCCACTATAGACATGGCCAATTAAAACATAAATCCACTCATTACAAGACAATGTTTCGGGGCCAATTCTCTATCCCTAGTGGAGTCGCCAGACTGTGGGAACACAACTAATCTGGGCGACGCATGCTGTCCTAGGCTCGCGGCCCGGTCGGGAGTACGGAGTAGCCACGGGGGACTAAACCGGAGAATAATGGAGTCGCCACCCGGTGTGAACCGGGAAAATGAGATTTAAGGCCGCACTCACCCCTCGCAAGGGAAGACCTCAAACCGTTGGGTTCGGAATGGTCCCTTACTCATGTCACTTGTAATGAAAGGATTTATATAATAATTTAAACAAGCTGAAGTAACACTTATTTCTAAGGGTATCATGCTTCTAAATTCACATTTATAAGATAAAATATGCGCCTAAACATACATGTATTTCACATATAAGATTGCATGCTTAGAAGTACATTAAATCAACAAACAGGCAATTTCATTGGCATGTTGTATTCATGGAAACGGAAGCACATACTAACCACACAAGCACACATAAAGGCGAATCAAATGATGGTGAACATGTGATTTCATAGACATATCATAAACAAATAGCCATTACATGTCCATGCACAAATAAAAGGGTCAACTAAGTACATAATGCAAAAAGACGCTTAGGGATGCAATTAGGCATTAAAGAGAGCATGCTATGACATGGTGCAAAAGAGATAGATATAGACACAGACGCACATGTGATGAAAATGACTCAATTCAGTGTATTCGCGTTCGTGTAGCGTTCGTAAACGCGTTCGAACGATAAACAGAAGGTTCGCGTCCGTATAGCGTTTGATAACGCGTTCGAACGGGACCAGACAGAAAACATGCGTTCGTGCGGCGTTTCGGAACGCGTTCGAACGGTTTACAGCAGTGACCTCCAAAATGCAGTAAACAACATGACACATACATGAACATGAATATATGACTTCTCGTACATAACAACAGATTAAGGGGCGCGGCAAATCATTGTAGCAAAGGTAGCTTTTAAGCATTTTCATCCCTCAAAGTGGAGGACCTTTGATCTCACTTGATAAGCCCATGCGCAATGCAATATGATGCATGAATTTTCAAAAAGACATTATGAAGCGAATGGCTAAATAAAAGAGGCGCGGCGAAGTACTGCCGTAAAGGTGGCCTTTTGGGGCTCTTTGTCTCTCAAGGAGGGACCTTTAGACCAACATACTAAGCTCATGCGCGTCACATCACAATACATGAAATAAAGACAATAAAAGTGTAGGACTTCATATGCCCGATTGAACGTACATTCAACCCAAACACACTTCGTCCGGCGCGGCGAAGTAGTGTCACAAAGGTGGCCTTTTAGGCTCTTCGTCTCTCAAAGAGGGGACCTTTGGACTAACTCACTAAGCCCATGCGCGTCACATCACAATACATGAAATAAAGACAATAAAAGTGTAGGACTTCATATGCCCGATTGAACGTACATTCAACCCAAACACACTTCGTCCGGCGCGGCGAAGTAGTGTCACAAAGGTGGCCTTTTAGGCTCTTCGTCTCTCAAAGAGGGGACCTTTGGACTAACTCACTAAGCCCATGCGCTCGATCGCATCATAACATAAATAAATAACATGCGGAAATTAAAAGGCGGAATAATAAAGTGAGGATAATCAAAATAACATAAAGCGAAATATACGCCATTTACTCAAGTGGTACGTGGAATTGTAGCCCAAGTACAGACCGCACTACCGTCCATTCGGAATCGGCTACGGAATTTACGTCTGGGTTTCCATCCTATATACCACGAGAGACGACGTATTTTCCGTTTTAACCAATGGCCACAACACACATCACATGCAAACAATATTCAATAAATAATTTAAAACACAATTAAAAGGGTCAATAAAAATCGAATAAATAATAAAAAGAAAACAAGTGTGAAAGGTACCCTCAGGTCTAACCTTTTAAGTCGTCTCTCGGACTCGCGTTCCACGGGAATCGAAAGGGGGTAAATCTCCGCAACTTTCTGGTCCACTGGTTCAACGTCCTAGCTCACTGTTTCGCTGCTTTGCTTCTCGTTCGAACTCCGTTCTGCTCCTATTCGGCTCCTGTTTTGCTGTTCACTGCACGGGCTACCTGTTTCAATGTTTTCAAAGAACTATTCCAAGTTGTGTGGGTTCTTAGTGCAATTAAAAGTGATTACTTTTAAGATTATCTATGTAGTTTTCTAAGTTACTGTTTTTTAAGGATTTGGGCTGCTGTGTTTGTGTGGTTTTCGGTGATGTATGGAGGTTTAGAGGGGCTGGTTTTCAGTGGTGATTAGGGGTGGTTATTTGTGATAGATTCGGCTATGGAAGAGAGGGATTGTTTTGGTGTGATTTGCTTGTGATGTCTAGGATTTCTTGCTATGATCTTGTGTGAATTGTGTATATAAGCTAGAGAGATTGGAGAGGGATCATGGCCTTGGTTTAGTCATGCTTATATAGAGGAGAGGTAGGGTTTGGCCTTGTGTCACAAGTAAGAGATTTGTGCATTAAATTAGGATATGATTTAGTGCTAGGTAAGGAAAGCAATGGATTTGATTGGGGGACATGTCTTGGCTAGATTAGGAATACAATATTTGATTGGTTAGGATTAGGCATTTAATTTGTTAGATTAGGAAGTCAAATATGTGATTGGCTTTAATTGGTTAAGATTGATTTTAATTAGGCAAATCTTTTTTTGGTTTTAGTATATAATATATTTGATTCATTCATATTAGGCATGATTTTATTTTATGTTTTATTTAATTGGTAAATGATTTAAATGTTTAATATTTAGTGTTTAATATTTAATTATTTAATTTGGGATGTGTCCTATGGGCTTTGGGGAGCTAAATGGGCTGGGCGTGAGGCTAGCAGCAAAACCAGAATTACCGGCTCCGTTCGAACGCCTCATAGCACGCGGCACTAACGTCCGCAATCTGCACAAGGTTCGAACGAAGTAACGAACGCAGCACCAACGAAGACAGTGAGCTTATTTATTCTGAATTCCCCCTTCCGATATCCGTTTCCCGCGGCTTTCATGACTCAAAAGGTAGTGCCTCCAAATGAGACTCATCATCGGGTTTCACATGCGAAAATGCAATGCCTACAGTTCTTAATCTTCAATCCAGTGACTATCACTTGGATTGACCCGATTGTGACTCCATATGCTCAAAGCGTATGAGACACCAATACAAGTACATTTTAAATGTACAATTTCTCAGAGAGTGTTACCAACTCCAAATCTAGCCCAGTAGATCTTTATTCCTTGAATAAAGGTTGTTACTCCCCAGAATTCTACGGAGAATTTCTTATGAAAGCCAAGCTTTCACCGATTGTTTTATGGGAATTTCATTGTCAGTGCCCTCTCCCACTAGCCTCCTTATATACACAAGAATTATTTCGTTTTGAGTCAAATCATAAACTATTATGATTATTTCAAAACGTCAGTTCCAAGAACCTTATGCTTGCTTCAATCCAAACATGGATCGAATAACCGGTAAACCTTGTTTGTCGGTTATACAAAATCGTCAGGATGTTGAAAGCATCCTCCAAAAGGTTTCCTTTTCAGGAAAGCGATTTTGATCTGCAACTGACACATATCATAAATGAAATATGCAGTTATCAACAAGCATCTTCAAAATGGATTTACCATGGCAACAGGTAAAAGGTTGAACCGTTATTAACATAATGTTGATAACGATACCTTTCCGTCAAAAGCCCTGCTTTGTACGTTGGTATGTTGCCTTCCATGTATGTCTTCCTTGAAGACGTTTAATGTACCATAGGCACAATGCCTCGTGGTACAACAATTAGTATCCAAAATAGTCGTTAAACATGGAATCCATTTTCGACTCATGGCACTTTGCCATAATAGGGAGTCGATACCTTGTATCACTACCTCATACGTAATCAGTTGGTGTACCTTAAAAGATTAACATCTTTATGAGGTGAGATCAGAAACCCATACCCCAGGATGTTTTCTGACTCTCTCTGATCTACGCGGTTTCTTGTGTATTTTAAGATTAATGGTATAGATTCATCATTGATGAACTATTTGTGTTCCATTACGGACCTTGTGCCTAGAACAGTATTACTTCGATTTTCATCGAGTATCACTATCCTCCCACTGACCACTGCATATCGGTATTCCTCTCAGGAAAACCGCATGGTGAGCAACAATCACATTGTTCTCATGTGGGATTTATAAGTACTATACTTATGGTTTCCCTTAGGATAACCTATATTGGCACTAATCCAATTTGGGTTCTTAGTTTGGTATCATCCAAACTTTATGCCTGGCATACCCAAATTATCAGGAATGAGAAACCTCGTTTCTTTCCTGTTCATATCCTATATGATATCTGTCAAACAGATTTATATGGAACCTTATTCTAAATAAGTTTTGCACTGTTAATACATATCCTGTTGAAGGAAACAGTAGCTCAGAGCGACTCGCGAAAAACCTAATCATGTCCAACAAAACTTGGTTTTTAGTTCTGACACACCGTCAATTGACGTGTCTCGGGAGGAGTCCTCATATGAAAGAATACCGTACTCTTTCATTTACGTATGAAACTTACTGCTTAAGTATTTTCCATTACGGTTTTACCGTGGCGGAATAATACTACAGCCGATCTGTTTGTCCACTTCGTGTCGAAACTCTAAAGTTTCCGATCTGTGTTCTTCAAAAGAAACACATAACCACAACGTGATGTCACATCCGTTAAGGTCACGAAATATTCATGTTCACATCTAGCCTAGCTAGATATGGGCCCACTTACTTCACCATGAATAGGGCTAACAGATCGGTGGCCCCTTTTACTATTACCAAGTAAATAGTATTTTAGGTATTTAACCTAATAAACTAGATTCGTAGACCTTATTTGAATAGTCAAATCAGTCCTAGTACCCACTCTTCAAAAAGTGTGGATATACGAGTCTTGTTTAATTATGTCCCAGACAACAATGCCACAAATAAGTCTCTATTGATCAAATCAATTTTGAGCTATTTATTTGTCATTTTATATGTTTTTGAGATTTTATTATATTCAAAATATAAATTCTGTTATTTACATCCAATGTATTTATCTCATTATCATCTTTATATAATGAAACACTTTAGTGTTCTAGAATATAAAGGTTTTATCCGCATCGGATTAAACACTGATATAGAGATAATGTCTCTAGTCAAACTAGTTACATTATAACATTTCCTAATTTAAGTACATACCCAAAGGGTAGTTCCTAAACTTAGGTATCCACGGTCGAAACAGCGACCTTCGTCAGTTTCCGATTTGCAGAGAAATCTCGGTTTAAAGTCAGTATCCAACTCATAGCGGATTCTGAACATCAATACACATATTTTATGTACCACACTAAGTATTTAAAATCTAAATTCAATACTAGTAGTGAACATAACTTTGACAAATATTTTTAAAATTAGAGCCTCGCCCTTTCTTTAATTCCTTCGTGTTTTCCATATCCAAATGGTAGTCACTTTGGGATATGTCAATTATCCTTTTCAATATTTCACAAACCTTTGGCCAAGCCTTGGGTTTCGGAATATCGAAACGATGTGCACCTTGTGCTACATGCCCAATTGCAAACTTTGACTTTTCTCCACTAGAATAGTCAATTAATTCTCCAAGAATTATTAATTGCAATTTTAATACTACTAAATCTAAAGATAGATTTATTATAAGTATATTAAATTAAGCATTAAAGTCATCATCACATAAATCTTCCAAAGATTTTATGCTCTACTATTTGCTTAATTTTGGGCGTAACGTATAATAAGTTATTTTATCAAATAAAGTAACCTATTATTTATTCCCAATTTGAAAATTAAATCATTTAAAATATTTTTAATCCCAGATTATTTTTTAAATATCCAATTTTTAAATTTCTTATCTTGATTACAATAGTCCAACTATTTAATCAACGATTAGTGGTACTATATATATTATAATGATTATAATAGTCCAACTATATAATCAAATATAATCCAAATTAATTAACCTCAATTAATTGATTACTATAATCCAATTATAAAATCAACTGTAAACTGAAATTAAATAATTCAAATATATTGATTAATATAATCCAATTATATATAATCAAATATAATACAGTCCAACTGTTTATTAAAACAACAATTTAAATATTAGTCTAACTAAATTATTCTAATGACGAAATAATTTAATGAGCGCATATGGCGAGTAATTGAACGAGTATTGCAAATTCAATTCTTGCCTCCCACTATTTTTCGTCGAGCCTCTAACCCTCTGTCGAGTACTCGGGAAACCGTGTTTCCTAGTGGGCTAGGATCCCGTTAAATATCACACAATCTTGACTTTGGCCAACAAATTGTATGATAATTAACTAGGTAGATCTCGAAGATCAATTGGATCTCATCCAACTCCTAGATCCAGTAGGTGGACATCCAAGTCCCAAACATATATCTTATATATGCCTATACATCGAATGTATACCCTAACCTATTTCCTCTGAATCAACTAGGCCTTGGCTTTGGCACAACAAACCTAATGATTCCAGTCAAGCGCGGACCCATTGACATGGAAGCTTCGTAATCAATGTCAATGGACAAGAAGTGGTATTGACTTTGGCCAACAAACCACAACTTGGACACGACACCGATATGGAACAAAGCCTCGTGATTAAAACACATCTTTGATGGACAAGGGCTTGACTTTGGCCAACAACCCCTGCCAATCTCGGATCTTGAGTATGAATCACTCAATGGAAGGAAAAACGCATGATATTTAACGAGGGTTTTTCGCGTGCAAATTGGCTACCAATTTAATTATCTTTGTTAAGGTCTCATCATCATACACCCTTAAGCATGCATTCTAAACACATAATAAAGCGAGTATGAAATAAAATAATAATGATATGCGGATGGATATTTTACATTGATCCTAGATCAAATCTCTCACTTTCTCTTTCCCGCTAGCACTTGTATTACTTCTACCCGTTACACTACACTTCTAAAGAAACCTCTCTTCATGGAGGGGAATAGGTGAGAAGAGAATACAAAGAAATAGGAGATAAGGCTGGACACGCAGGTCCAATTTAATAAATCAAATTTATTACAATTTCCAAAATCGCCCAACCCGACTAATATCCATCCGATATACATTATTCAAACATCACAACCATGTATTCATACAAGCATGTTATCAATCAATCAATCAAATTAATTAATCTTGATTATTAGTGATCATCCAATGTTCAAACAAAGATTTGATTTTTGTTCGAGTCAAACTCGTATTGCAAACACGTACTCAAAGTACAATTTCTACGAATTAAATTAAATTACATAATTAAATCCAATTTAATACGTATTTAATTCTAATTCATTATTTAATTCTAAATTAAATATTACACTTTTATTAACGAACCTTTACGACTTAAATTCCAAATTTAATCGCAACGGGCCTCAAACCCTGATTAACATCTAATGTTTTATTTAATTAAAGTCTAATGGGCTTTTAATTAATTTCTATAAGGCGTGGACTTTTGGTCAACTCGGGTCAAACCGAACAACCAAAATCCAATCCGGGAGTTACCCCATAAGCCTTTAAATTAATTTTGGCCCATTAGGCCCAATTAAATAATTAAGGTCCATTAAGCCATAATTGGACCTTTTGGATTCGGTTTTGGGCCTAATTGGATCCAACCAATTTTGCCTAAACCCAACTTTGTTACAACAAAGCCCAAAAGCCCAATTACAACCTAACAAGCCTAATTTCCAAAATCAAGCCCAAATTAATTAACTTATAAAATTCCAAATTTCACAATTAATTAACCTAAGTGTAATACACAATCAATTACCCAATTAACATTTCTAAAATATCAATTAGCCTAATTAATCATGCACTTTAACAACCAAATAGTGTCCAACACAATTCAATCAAAATCAAACCAAATTAACATGCTTTCAAGTCTCGGCAATTAGGGGTTTTTCAATTCGATTCGGTTTCAATCCAATTGAGTCCACAATCATAATTTCCCAAATCAATATAATTCATCCAATGAATTAAAACAACAAAATCACAAAGAATTTCATGTTCTTTAAAATCGGCCAAGCCACTTTAAAAGGGAAAAATGTTCCAAATCAAAATTCAATCCAATTGAACTTCAAAACAACATTAACCATTGTTTTAAGTCATCCAATGATCAAACAAAACAAAATTACCAAGACATTAGGGTTATTCCAATTTTCGGCCAAGCCTCCAATTTGGGGAAAATTGAATCCAATCCAATTTCATGAAATTGATCACACACAATCTCAATTAAACATGTTCTAAGCATACTTAAACATCCAATTCAATTAAAACATGCTTAAACACATTTTGCCCAATTTCAAGTTTCAAATTCAACCTAAGAATTGGGGAAAATTGATCTAATCCAATTTTCTTGAAATTGATCATGCACAACTTCAATTCAACCTCATTCAAGCATAATGCATCAAACAATTCAACCAAATCATGCCTAAATCGAGTTTACCCAAATTAAAGTTTTGACCAAAATTTGCAAATTGGGGAAAATCAATCCAATCAATTTTTTGTCAAATTGATTACATATATCTCAAATTAGATCATATATAAGCATTATTGAACAATCAATTTGTCATAATCAAGCCAAAATCAAAAAGCCCCAAATTACTCAAGAACCCTAATTTCGGATTTCATGCATCAATGGCTCTAGATACCAATGTTGGAGTTTAATCAAGTCCACAAGATCACAAACAATGCATAAAAAACAAGTTATGAACACATCAAAGGAGATGGCGGAATCAACTCACATTGAATTCGGTTTTGATGAATGAAGAACAAAGGTGCGTTTTTGAGCTCCCTCCAAGCTCGGCAATGGCTTCCTTTGACAGTGGGCTGTGCGGTTTTGGGCGTGTAGATCTCCACCATTTTCGGCCATTGAAGACCACCATTGAAGCTCCAAGCTTCAAGCTTCCTTGCTCAAGAAGATGCTTCCCTATCACCTATGTATGCTCAAGGTGTGCTAGCACTTGTTCATCTTCATTTTGCTTCTCAAATTTTCGGTGAAAAAACAGAAGAAAAATGAAGAATCGGCAGTGAAGCCGTGAAGAGGAAGAGAGAAAATGAGAGGGAAAAGAGAGACCGTGTCTTGCATGTTGGAGAGAGAGAGAGAGGACCGAATATATATAAAGTGAAAAGAAAAGTAATATATATTTATTCATTTATTTTCCAAAAATAAATAAAACAAATATATATATTCCAAACCTTTTCATATTCCATCACTTTTACTTTTAACTTTAAGTCATATCACATCACTTTTCACATCACATCTATTCACTTTAATAAAGTGACATATTGTCAAGTCACATCACTCAAAGTGACAATTGATTTGACGATTGACGCGACTAGCGATTTGACGCTTGATGTGACTCGCGTGCCGCGCTCGAATTCGAAATGCGAATGCGCTCGCAATCACTCTCGGGCTCGGGTTCGCTAATTCCAAATTAACGAATTTTCCGTCGCGTCGTAATTAAATGATTACGCCTAGCGAAATCACTATTCACATCGCTAACGAATTAATTCTAAATTAATTCGTTCGCCCGAATTAAAATCTAATTTTAATTCCGCGTCAAAATCCAATTTCGATTAATATCGAATATATTAATTTTACGATTAATTCCAAATTAATCGTTCTCTCTCTTTAATTAATACTTTATCCCAGATAAAATATCTCCGCAAATAATCCCAGATTAATTTTCTCTCTCATCGAATTAATCCCAGATTAATTCTATCTCTCTCTTCTAATTAATCCCAGATTAATCAAAGTGCGAGTCATACGTCATCGGTGAATCTTCAGGAAGCGACCCATGAGATCTCCGGATATGTTGGCAGTAAATACGATCGTCGGACTGTCCGAACACGTAAGTACCTCGTACTACGTTTATATCGATTTACAAGACAAGGTTGGCTTCTAGCAAAGCGCCATGCCTACCCAATTCTCCAGAAATATTCTTACAGGAATATATAGATCTGTATCAAGCGTAGTATACCGTAGTATTGTGTATATCGGCCCAGTATCGGATAATCACGTGCTAGGGCTGGGGCTGGATAAGTGTCTGCCCCGTCCGAAACACATGTCGGATGTCTGGTAACATAGTCTCTATAATCGGATATACATGACCTGGTCACAATATCCCGATTGGTGCGCAACACTCAAGAGCACTAGTACCGTATCCTGCGTGACATCATCTCCAAATGACTGAAGTGACACTTCCATCTTGACATCACACCCAATACACTACGACTCTCTGATAAACCCAGAAGTGGTGTACACAGAACCGGTTAAAGTCCCCTACCACCAAGACCAAAGTTTATCGATTATCGCAAGTATTAGCGATGCAAGTCTCAGGTTAAGACTATACACACCTACCTCGATTTCGGCCTCCCATAGACACATAGTCATAATACCAATGGGATTCCGAGGGGTCTATCCAGAGCGAAGCTGTTTCCCGTACCATCGGTGAAACACGACCTCCTATCGCACTTGCATAAGTATCCAATACTTATATATATGAGAACTATGCCGTTGTGCCCTCACAAACGCGCACAAGTGCAATACTAGCTTATTCCGCATTATCGATGTCCAGTCTCGATAATACTACGGCTAGGGATATTTAATGATTAAACCTTCTGGGACTGATACTGTCTCATATCATTCTCAGTCCAGGTACTAATCATAGGGACCTCTCTTCATTTATATCTATGGTGATCTAATCACAAAATGATGAGAGTGCAATTTCCTTTTACATAGTTAATTTGCTACAACAACACAATGATCTGTGCAAATAGTGACGCTATGGGTCATATTATCCAACAGCTTGCTAGTATCTTTCTTGCATATATATATATATATATATATATATATATATATATATATATATATATATATATATATATATATATACACACTTCCTATTTTATGGTTATACATATACTTATTAAATTTCTTTATCATCTAAATTCAAACAGAACACGTCTTAAGTATTCATTGCATAGATTACTTACCTGGCTAGGTGGACACTCATGATCCTGATCCGATAAAGGTTTCAAGACCATATACAGACTCCAAATGATCGCACAAACGTGCTGGAATTGACAGAATTTCGATCGGAGCTACTGTTCACGTCAGAGTTACTATTCATGTGTGGCTTTCTTCCTCATTTCGTGTGATTTCGGGCATGAATTGGAGAAATTGTCTCCACCATCTCATAGTACTCGTCCATGGTTTTGATTTGGCGGGTGGCTCAGGTCGTGAAACGAACCGATGAGCTGGGATCGACAAACCCACATCACGTGACTTTCTCCTCCATTTCTCACCATTTCGGCCGCCCAACAAGGAATCGCCGGCCACCACGAGGCCGATCGACTCTGGATGAAGCCAGTGGTGGTGCCGGCGCGCACCGCCGGGAGTGGCCGAATGGCCGTCTTCCGGCCACGCTTCTTCTTTCTCTCTCTTGTATTTCTTCTCTAGTTTCTTCCTTCTTTATTTTTTTTTGAATGAAAAATTAGCAAACAAATATCTCCCATCCAAAAATTACCAAAATGCCCCCACTTGAAAGGGTATTTTCGGAAATCAATAATTTTGAAGCCCTTCTGACGTGATGTTCGAAACGTGTTCAACATAAAAGTTGTTTGTCTCGAAAAAACGAGTCTGATGGTTTTGGAATCAACTCAATCAGAGTTCGTTTACTATTTTCGTGACCAAAATTGCAAACATTACGGGTATAATAAAAATTACATAACTGATTTTCGAGACGACGCATCTTCTAATGCGACAAATCACCACTTTTATATTATTCTGATCCATATATCCTCACTTGAACTCTTATTCTTCATTATCATCCTGTTCTCAGACTATAACTTCAGTCCGGGAACCTTCCAAAACTGTCCTGAAAATCTGGGATGTTACATGATGTTAGACAATCTACGACATAAAGAGTCGAAAAAGATACAGTGAGAGTGTCACTGATGATTCTACTGTGTGAGGGAATTAGTTAAAACTTATGAAGTATTGACTTATGAATTTGCATAGTGACCTCATAGATTAGAAGTTTGTAATTAGTATTGTGTTTGCGGTTATCTACATAGTATTTTGGATTTGGTCCGTAAATACTTTGACAACTTAGTAATTGAAGCACAATGTTGAAATGGCATCTGAATCATATTGATGTATAACTTAGTTTCTACAAAAATATGAATGATGATTGCTAAAGAAAATGATTGTGTTTGTTTTACAACCTCAATCTGTCATAGCAGGCTTACTTGTTGTTACCTACCTCTTGAGCGCTAGGTGAGTTCTTGAGGGCCATGAGTATGTGATACATATTGGGATGTGTATATGATACCATGGAATGGCACTAGAGCAAGTGGGAGAAACTGTTAGGGTTGGTGCTCTGAGCGCCGAATCATATTTATGTCTGATTCATGAATACGAGCAATACATTTGTTTTCCATAATATTACTAATTTAAATGATAGCACCTCTGAGTGCCAATGATTCTTGCTAAGGAAAATGATTGTGTTTGTTGGACAAACTTAATCTGTCATAGCGAGCTTACTTGTTGTTACCTACCTCTTAAGCGCTAGGTGAGTTCTTAAGAGCCATGAGTATGTGATACATATTGGGATGTGTATATGATACCATAGAATGACACTAGAGAAAGTGGGAGAAATTTTTAGGGTTGGTGCTCTGAACGCCAATCCGGATCGTATTTATATCCGATTCTTGAATACGAACAATACTTTTTTTTCCATAATATTACTATTTAAATGGTAGCACCTCTTGTCTTTTATATATGTATTCGATCTAATTTCGATTAGAATGATTAGATTGAAACTAAATTTTGTTTAGTGATATGTATATATATTAGACAAAGACCCCATGATTTACAACGTAGTGCACAATTATAATATAGTTTGTAATTGACATTAGGAAGTGTCACTATATGTTGTATATCCTTAAATTAAGTTCCTTGTCAAGATTTACTGACACGTGATAGTATATCGGACTTCGTCCGATGGTTTATCCCAATGAACCATGAGTCTTAGGAGACTCGTATAGATGTATAGGTGTTTATTTCATAAACACTGAACGAGTCACAGAAGATTTCCTAATATATGGTACACTAACATCAATAGGAATCTTCTCGGGTTGAGTAGCATAGTGATTTTTTGACTTGAGATACCACTGTGGATCTATGAGTTATCCTCCACACTTAGATGGTAGTCACGTCACCGATCTATTTGGATCTTGTAACATCCCCGATCTGGGAGATGTTACCGGCAGGGAATAGCTATGCTAATCTCATAAGCCTCTGATTGTCTGACTGTATCCTAAAATGAGAAAATGCAATGTCATGCATATAAACCATACTTGATTTGAAATAATTTTATTTCTCATATGTATGAATTAAAAATACTTTACTTTACACATATTAACATATGCTCTTAAAGACTCATGCTCTAATAATGCATATCAGAAATTTTTACTTGACATTGACTGGACTCCAATACTATATGACTCAATGCTGGTGGACTCCATCTCTCGTGACTGCATCAGTATCCATCTTCCCGAGCTTGTCCTCCTGGAATCCCTACAAAACAATAAAAACTGGAGGGGGGGTTAGATCGTTATACGATCTAAGAGAGTGGACTAAAAGTTGAGAACTGATATAAATATCTTTTAGTTTTAAAACCAAGTTTCCAAAACATCTTTATATGAAAACTTGTTTTCAAGACTTCATATTTCAGAAAACTGCCTTAGAAACACTGGTTTCTAAAAACTGTTTACTAAAGTCTGATTTCCAAAAACTGTTTACTAAAATCTAATTTCTGAAATCTAATTACTGAAAATCTGAAAGCTTTATACTGAAAATCTAAAAACTTAAAACTGCTCTACATCCAGGACCACAACTCAACTTGGATGTACTCTATGCCCAGGACCACAACTCAACTGGGCATCTCTGAGGCTGGTGGTGCCCTACGTCCAGGACAATAGCTCAACTGCAACGTAGAGCTCTACACCAAGGATAACAGCTCAACTGCAGTGTAGCCACCACTAGAACTGGGGGTGCGGATCAATGCTACCGCCCAAGCTCTGAAACCAGGATTTCGGGGATTTGTCAACCCTAGTCCTGCTCGATGATCTGAGAGTGTCCCCTCAGTCCTCCACATATGCACATGTCTCTGAATCCGTCAATTCCATTGTATCTCAAGTTACATACTGGGGTGAGGTTTTACCTCATGCCCCAAAATACATAACAACTCATGTTTTAAAACTTTTATGTGTAAAGCACAACTAAAACATACCATAAAACATAAATGTCATGTAAATAACAGCAATAAATAAGTCTAACGCCCTAAGGCATAAAAATAAGTTTGATGTCAAAATACGATATGAAAATCAGGTAAAAAGGAAAGTGTCCACTCACAGATTTGAATTTTGGCTTGTATTGGATCCCTTGTCGTAGGAGAGTACGATCCCTGCGGATAATCTATGGTTGAGAACTTTGTTAGAATCATTATAGTCAAATAACTTTGATACTTCAAAGATTTGCTCGAAAATTGTGTATGCGTAAGACTTGTGGTAGTCATAATTTGATATAGAACATGAGGATAACTTGTTACGAGTCCCTAAAGGTGGTTTCTAACGTGTTAGGATGAAACTGGGGAATTAAAACATGTTTGGAGAATTTATGTCTCACGTCGTGACGCGCAGTCCTTCTGAGTCGCGACGCGCGATGCCTATTTCTGGATTTGGCTTCACTCTTACGTCGCGACGTGCAAATCCTCTGCGTCGTGACACGCAGTTTATTTCCAAGTTTCTGGTTTCTTCTCCAAACTTTCCAAAACTCAAGTTATCTAACTCTACTCCTTTTCAATACTTCCAATACAAAAACCAATATATAAAACATCATCTTACACTTAATTTTCATCAACTAAACCATCAATTCATCATAAAATTAATTCTTTATCTATTATAGACATTCTACCAGGTTTTACCCAAAAGTTCACAAACTAGAATTCATTACCTTTCCATTGTTTTAATTATTAACAAGTATGCTATCATCATCAAAATCAAGTCATCAACACAATATTGGTATTAATTTAATAAAACTTTAAAACTTCAAAAATGGGTCATGGATTCTTACCTCTTTTCTATTGATTTCTTCATCCCCCAGGGATTTCTAGGCTTCTTCTTTGTTTCTTTTCTTCCATTTCTTCTTCTTCTTTTCTCCTTCTTCTTCTTTCTACTTTCTTATTTTCCCTCCTCTTCCTTTCACGGTTTCTAATCTTTCATTTTTACTTTGTTTTTCCCAAAATTTGGTAATTGAGAATAGTGTGATATTTATATAGAGGGGGGTGTATCATATTTGGAAACTTATGAGAGGAGTGTGGAAAAATCTAGAGAAATTGAGATTTCTCTCTTTTAGCCCCAAAGTTACTATTCATCTAAATTTTGATTTGCATTTTTGACCCGGTTTTATCCGAATTTGGAAAATTGTTTAATGCGGAAGTTGTAGATCTTGGTCTAAGCTTTTCAACGATATAAAATTCATTAAAATCAGAGATCTTATGAAAACGTTATGCCCCAAATACTATAAGTAGTACAAAATGGGCACATGGTACAGTCTCTTCTCGGGACTTCGAGAAATTTTCCAATCATTCCCAAAGTCTTCTCATGTTTGTATTTAAATCCCAACATGATTTATTTTACATTCCTTTGTCCCGTACGTAATAATATTGCCATAGGTAGTAGTAAAAACCACCGGTCATTACAAATTCTCCCCCCCTTAAATATTATTCATCCTCGAATCCTCTATGGCATCTAACTTGTGGTCTTCTTATCTTTGCGAATTTTTAAGGATGCTACTAAAATTTATCTTCTTGTCTTTAAATTCTGCTGGCTATTAGGTCTCTCTCATTTCCTTTTCTTAAATCTTTATTCTGTAATACTTCTGCTGAGTACCTTTGATTACTGTCCTTTTTGTTCTTTCGATGTACTCATACTCCTTATTTTAAGATTTATTCTTTCTAGACCTTTACTTATACTCTATAACTCCTTAAATTTGAGTAAATTCTTAATAATTAGTACCTTGGCTTTCACCGAAGAGTTCTAATTCTTCATATCTATACTTGATGTCTCTCTATTCCATTGTCCAACTTGTCCTTAATGTTAGCTCTCATTATTCCACTATCAACTCCTTAGATTCCTTTATAACCTTCTTTAGTCTTTAATTTTTTCTTCTTAAATGACCATTTTGCATTAACCTGATTCGTCGTCTCCTTTCTTTACTACAAATCTACCAAACCATTCATATCTACTACTAAAATTATCACAAGCCTACAGTGGCTTAAATTTTTTGGACTAAGGTTGAGTTTCTTATATAATTACGTATTCAACACATTTCTTGTTATTACTTAGTGTATCCTTTTTACCGATATGTATTATATCCTATTTTTGTTCTACCTTCCCAGTTCCACTTTCTTAACTTTCCATAGCACTGTTTCCATCCTTCACTTCATTCTGGCATCAATTAAGAACTTTCTTGGCACATACTTCCGTATTTTTTACCTGAATTTCTTCTTCACATGTTTATCACATCCTCAGATCCTAATTTCTTGGATTCTTGTCATCATTTGACCACTATTCTATCCTAATCTAACCCGTGAATTATATCTTTAGATCACATCTCTTTGATCTTTCCTTTCTATTCTTTTGTCTCATCTCATCTTCTATATTAGTGTCAACCATCTCGTTGTTTTATTTTTGTACTTTTTTTTCTACTTGTATCTACTATAAGTCATCTCTTCTTTATTTACTTGAAGGATACTTATCCTCATACGTCCTTGATTATCCTTAACATTGTTATCTACATTCATATCCTATACTTAGGTATTACTTCTTCTCTTGTTATTTTATCTAATGTTTCCTTTTAGTATCTATTACTTAGACCATCTTTCTTTTCTTATATCACTATTCTTGTACTTGCTTTTGGAGTATCTCAAGGTTGCACTTCCATTTCATTTGTTATCAGTATCGGTTGAGGGTTGGGAGGGTGGGGGTTAATCTCGAACTCTCGGTGTTTTGATGATATATGCCCTCACCTAGAGCTTTCGTGTATACCTGTCTGATGTCTTTTCCTACACTGGGTTTTACAACCAAAACCTCTATCTTTTCTAACTTTACTCTCGGTCATTTTTATCAATTACT
This sequence comes from Zanthoxylum bungeanum, assembly GCA_019454045.1. Lineage (NCBI taxonomy): Eukaryota > Viridiplantae > Streptophyta > Magnoliopsida > Sapindales > Rutaceae > Zanthoxylum > Zanthoxylum bungeanum. Next base: position 68,542 of record SKCR01028604.1, read on the forward strand.
CGCTTTACATATTATACAAGTCTCTCTAGAAGTACCCTCTGTCATATTCCTTATATTATCTTCTTATCCTTTCTATTGCTTAGTTTTATGCAGATACTAAGTTCTTCCTTTGGATACTTCTTTAATCCTTTTTATTATCTTTTCTTAGGAACTTATTCTACTACAAAGGTTCCTTCCTAATCCTAGTCCTTCAAATCCTTATTCTTTGGTCCATCCACTTCATTCCTCCTAAAATGCTTCTTTTCTTAATACAATGAGGTTCTTTTATAAGTTACTCACTATATCCCTATAAATTATTCTCAACATAGTGTTAAACCTTCTCTTTTCCAAGTTCCTAGTCCATGATTCTTTTAGATTCATCACCTAGTTATCGATACATTTCGTGATTTGTTTTATCTTTAATTATTCTCCTTTCCAGGTTCTTTCCTTTACTAAGTTCTAGGGTCCTACAACTATCATTGATTCAATTACTTCCTTGCTACTCCTAATAATCCTTATACCATCTGCATATTTTGTTTCCTTACCATACTTCTTACTATTAAGACTATTTGTGAGTCATTTTTCTATTTGTTTCTTAAATTTCAGTATACTGTTCTTGCTATAAACTTTGATTTGATCAATTTGTCCTATCGTCCATACTGATACTCTTATTACTTCCTTAAATACCTCTAATCTTATAAAACTATTCTTATATTTATTCTTTTTCTTTCCTATGATTCTTTACTGGCTCAGCTTATCTGTGGTTTCTACTGTTAGTGTTCCTAGAACATGCCAAGGATCTCTAAGAGTGATTTGTGTGTAAATAAAGAAAATGAGTTGCGGAAATACTCACAATGCTTGGATGAGATTTCAAGACTTTTTCCATGTATTTGATGCTTCCAAGCATTCTTTAAGTGTTCCAAAGTCATGGGTGAGTCTCCCTATCACCTTGTTTGACTCCTTAATGTGCTAGCATTGTTGAATTTTGCAACAAAATTCAATAAACAATGAACCAAGTTCACGCCCAAATGGAGGAGAGAAGGAGATGAATATTGTTTTGCTTTTTGATTTCAAAAATCAATTACCAAAAACAAATCCAAAAATTTGCCTTTATATTTTAAAAAAAGTAAAGTGTGTTGGACAAGTAAGCTTTAAAGCTTCCAACCACTTCCATCAATCAAGTGACTTGTTGATGTAAGTTGGTGGGCCCCACTTTAAATTCCAAATTTAAGTCGGACAATCCAACACGCAACTTCCCTCGGGCCTCAGGTTCGTTTAATTCTGAAATAAACGAATTTTCTGTTGCGACTTAATTAAATCCTATTTAATTAAATAATAATGCCTAGCAAAATTATTACGGAAGTCGCTCGTGAATTAATTCCAAATTAATTCGTTCGCTTGAATTAAAATCCAATTTTAATTCCGCATTGAAATCTAATTTCAATTAATATATCTAATATATTATTTTAGCCCAATTAAATAAATTAAATAGTAAAATCTAATTTAACTATTAAATTTACTTTACCGATTAATTCTAAATTAATCCCGTTCTCTCTTCTCGATGAATTTATTCCCAGATAAATTCTCGACGTAATTAATCCCTGATTAATTATCTCTCTTTGGTAATTAATCCCAGATTAATTTATTACCGTAATTAATCCCAGATTAATTTTCTGCTCGAGTCAAATGTCATTGGTGAATCTTTGGGAAGCGACCCAAGAGATCCCTAGATATGTTGGTAGTAAATATGGTTATTGGACTATCCGAATACGTGCGTACCCAGTACCACGTCCTTATCGATTTATAAGACATGGTTGGCTTCTAGCAAAGCATCGTGCCTACCCAATTCTCCATAAATATTCTTTAAAGGAATATGTAAACTTTGTCAGGCGTAGTATACGTAGTATTGCGTATTACGATCCAGTATCTGATGTCACATGCTAGGCCTGGGGCTAGAATTGTGTCTGCCTCGTACGAAGCACATATCAGATCTCTGGTAACTAGTCTCTGTAATCGAATAATCATGACCGAGTCATATTATCCCGATGACTGCAGTGCTTAAGAGTACTAGTTCCGTATCCTACGTGATCATCATCTCCATATGACTGAAGTGATGTTGGACAATTATGACCCATAGCGTCACTATTTGTACATATTATGGTGTTGTTGTACAAATTAACTATGTGACAAAGGAAATTGCTCTTTTATCATTTGTGATTAGATCACCAAGATATATAAATGATAGAAGGTCCATATGATTAGTTCCAGATTGAGATGATATGAGACAGTATCAATCCATAAAGGTTTAATCATTAAATATCCCTAGTTGTAGTATTATCGAGATTAGACATCGATAATGCATAATAGACTAGTATTACACTTGTGCGCGTTGTGAGGGCATAACGGTATAGTTCTCATATATTTGGGTATAGGATACTCATGCAAGTGTAATAGGAGGTTGTGTTTACCGATTGTACGGAAACAGCTTCGCTCTGGATAGACCCCTCGGAATTCCATTGGTAGTATGACTATGTGTCAATGGAAGTCCGAATCAGGGTAAGTGTATTTGGTCTTAACATGAGACTTGCACCGCTAATACTTGCGACAATCAATATACTTTGGTTTTGGTCGTCAAGGGCTTTAACCGGTTCTATGTACGCCTCTTCTGGGTATATTGAGAATCGTAGTGTATTGGGTGTGATGTCGAGATGGAAGTATCACTCCAGTCATAGTGGAGATGATGATCACGTAGGATATGGAACTTGTTCTCTTATATGCTGCAGCTATCGGGATATTATGACTATGTCATGTATATCCGATTATAGAGACTAGTTACCAGAGATCCGATATGTGCTTCGTACGGGGCAGACACAATTCCAGCCCCAGGCCTAGCATGTGACATCTGATACTGGATCGTAATACGCAATACAACGTATACTACGCCTGATATAGATCACTTATTCCTATAAATATATTTCTGGAGAATTGGGTAGGCACGGTGCTTTGCTAGAAGCCAACCATGTCTTGTAAATCGGTAAAAACGTAATACTAGGAACGTACGTGTTCGGATAGTCTGACGACCAGATTTACTGCCAACATATCCAGGGATCTCATGGGTCGCTTCCCGAAGATTCACCGATGACGTATGACTCACACTTTATTAATATGAGATTAATTAAATGAGTGAGAAAATTAATCTGGGATTAATTATGAAGATATTTTATCTGGGATAAAATATTATTTAAAGAGAGAGAACGATTAATTTGGAATTAATAGATAAAATAATATATTCGATATATTATACGAAATTGGATTTCGACGTGGAATTAAAATTAGATTTTAATTCGGGCGAACGATTTAATTTAGAATTAATTTGTAAGCGACATGAATAGTGAGTGTGCTAGGCATAATTATTTAATTACGTCGCAACGGAAAATTCATTAATTTGGAATTAGCGAACCCGAGCCCGAGAGAGTTTGCGGGCGCACTCGCATTTCGAATTCAAGTTCGGCCCACAAGTCACATCAAGCGTCAAATCACTAGTCACATCAAGCGTCAAATCACTTGTCACTTTGAGTGATGTGATGACTAGTCACTTTTGAGGTGAATAGTTGATGTGAGTTGTTGGATTGCATTTATTGCAACTTTGCCTCCAAATTTGTTGACTTTTTGAAAGCAAATATTTGGTATATGTTTTAATTGATTTTGGAAATCAATTAACCTAACACAACTCTTCTCTCTCCCAAAATTTTCGGCCTAAGGCCATATTTTATTCTCTCACAAAACCGAGAGCTTGATGATGAACATGGAAGATTTGTGGCAAATCTTGCCAATGCTAGCACATAAAGGGTCATCCAAGGTGATAGGGAAACTTTTCCCATGAGCATGGAATCACCAAATGAAGCTTGGAGCTTGGAGAATCCATGGAGGTGTTGACCGAATGAGGAGCACAAAAACTGCCCAAAGCCGTGAGCCACCTTGGAGGATAGCTTGAAGATTTTTTGTCGTTCCTCGCATCGCAAAGCCGTTCATTGTAAGTATTCTGCAACTCCTTTGAGTATTCGCACATGAGTTTCATTGCTTAAATCGATCCCGGGACCTTAGAGAAACCCAACAATGGTATCAGAGCCATTTTGAGCATGAAACTTTATTAGGGTAAAATTTGGGTAAATTGAATTTGAGCATGTTTGAGTGAAATTTATTGTTTGAGCATGCTTGTAAATGAATGACTTGGAGTTATTTGTGATTAATTTTGTGAAAATTGGATTGGATCAATTTTTGCCCAAAATCTAGGCTTGGCGAGAGTTTCAATGCCCTATGTCATGGTGATTTTTTTGATTTTTTATTCATTGGATGAGTTGAAATCAATTGGGAATTGTTGATTTGAGAATTAATTGGATTGAATTTGAAATTGGACAAAATACCCTAAAATGCCGTGACATATTAGCATGTAAAATGAGTTGATTTTTGATTCATTATGTTGGACACTAATGGATGATAATGAGCATAATTAATTGTACAAATTTGTGTTTTGGAAATGTTAATTTGGGTAATTAATTATGGCATACACTTTAGTTGATTTAATTATGACATTTGGAATTTTGAAATTAAATTAATGGGCTTATTTTGGAATTGGGCCTTAAAAGTTGTAATTGGGCTTAATGGTCTTGGTTGTACCAAGTTAGGTTTAGGCTAAATTGGTTGGATCCAATTGGGCCCAAAACCATTTCCATAAAGTCAAAATATGACTAATGGACCTTTAAAATTTTAATTGGGCCTAATGGGCCTAAATTGGTTTCTTAGCAAATAAGGGTGATTCCTTAAATGGGCTTTGGTATTTGGGTTTGACCCATATTGACAAAAAATTCCATGCCTTAAGAAATTAATTGAAAGTCCATTGGACTTTAATTAAATTAACATTGGATGTTAATCGGGCTTTGAGACCCGTAACGATTAGATTTAGAATCTAAGTCGTAAAGGTTCGTTAATAAAGTGTAATTATTTAATTTGGAATTAAATAAATGAATTCGTATTAAATACATATTAAATTGGATTTAATGTTGTAGTTTAATTTAATTCAAGAATTCATACTTTGAGTACTTATTCGCAAAACGAGTTTGACTCGCACAAAATCAAATCGTTGTTTGAACATTGGATGGTCATTAATTTTCAGATTAATTAATTGGATTAGATTGATTGATAACATGCTTGTGTGAATACATGGTTGCGATGTATGAATAATGTATATCGGATGGATATTAGATGGGTGGGGCAATTTTTGAAATTGTTGTAATAAATTTAGAATTTATTAATTAGACCTGCGTGTCCAGCCTATTACCTCCTTACTCTTTTTATTTCTCTTCTCACCTATTCCCCTCATTGTAAATGAGGTTTCTTTAGAAGTGTTATGTAATTGGGTAGAAGTAATACTTGTGCTAGCTGGAGAGAGGAAATGGATAGATTTTTTCTAGGAACAATGTGTTAAATATCCATCCGCATATCATTATTAAATTTATTTTTACGCGCCTTATTATGTTTTTAGAATGCATGTTTAAGGGTGTATGATGATGAAACCTAACAAAGATAATTAATTGGTTGTCAATTACACGCGAAAAACCCTCAAATAATATTAAGCGTTTTTCCTTCCATTGAGTGATTCTTACTCAAGATCCAAGACTGTCATTGGTTTGTTGGCCAAAGTCAAGGCCTTTGTCCGTCGCGGATGTGTTTGAATCATGAAGGCTTTGTTCCATATCGGTTTCTTGTCCAAGTTGTGATTTGTTAGCCAAAGTCAAGATCACTTCTTGTCCATCGACATTGATTACGAAGCTTTCCAAGGTCAATGGGTTCCGCTTAACTGGGATCACTAAGTTTGTTGTGCCAAAGCCAAGGCTTAGTTGATTCAGAGGAAAAAGGTTAGGCAATATATTGGATATATAAGATATATGTTTCGGACTTGGATGTCCACCTAACGGATCTAGGAATTGGATGAGATCCAATTGATCTTAGAGATCTACCTAGTTAATTATCATACAATTTGTTGGCCAAAGTCAAGATTGCGTGCTATTTAACGGGATCCTATCCCACTAGGAAACAAGGTTTCCTGAGTACTCAACAGAGGGTTAGAGGCTCGCCGAAAAATAGTGGGAGGCAAGTATTAAATTTTCAATATTCGTTTAGTTACTTGCCATACGCGCTCATTCAAATTTTCGTCGTTAAATTAATATATTAGTTGGACTAATATTTAATCGTTGTTTTAATTAAACAGTTGGACTGTATTCAAACTATTTAATTTATAGTTGATTTTATAATTGGATTATAGTAATCAATATAATTGAATTTAACCTATTAGTTGATTATATAGTTGGACTATAGTAATCATTATGAGAAATAGTACCTAAAATCGTTGATTAAATAGTTGGACTATTAGAATCAAGATAATTGAAAGATTAGTGTTTAAAACATAATCCTGGGTGAAAATGTTATTAAACGACTTTAATTTTCAAATTGGGAATAAAAATTCAGGATAGTCCTGAAAACTAAGAAGTTACTTTATTTGATAAAATAACATCTTAAGCCTAAGCCCGGAGTTGAGCAAAAGTAGAGAATGATCTTTGGAAGATTCATTTGATGAAAACTTTAGTGCTTAATCCATTAAACTTGCCAAATAGACTCCTTAATTTCTTAGTCAGAACTAAGGATTATATCCTTATAGTATGATAATGAAATTGAAGGATCTTCATAGATCTATTTTAGAACTTAGAAGTACAAAATTGCAATAGTAAACTCTTGGAGAGTTAATGGCTATACTCAAGAAGTCAAAGCCAAAGTTTGCAATAAGGCAAGAAGCGTAAGGCGTATCTTATTTCGACATTCTAGGAGGCCAAGGCTTGGTCGAAGGCTTCTGGGGTATGGAAATAGGGCAAAGGTAAAATCATTATAATCTTCTGGGAAGACAAATGACATATCCCAAAATATCTGCCCAAATTGTGGCAAACGGGGTCACTGGAAGCATGACTGCCATATGGACAAGGCAGACATGAAGGAATTGAAGATGGGCAAGGCTCTGACTTCAAATATGTTTGTCATAAATATGTTCACTGCTAGTATTAAAATTGAATTTTAGATACTGTATGTGTTACATAAATATGTACTGATGTGCAGAATCTGCTATGAGCAGGATACTGACTTCAGTTGAGATTTATCTGGGAATCGAAAACGGGACGAAAGTCGCTGTTTTAACCGTAGATACCTAAGTTTAGGAACTACCATTCGGGTGTGTACTTAAATTAGGTAACTGTTATAATGTAACTAGTTTGACTAGGAATATTATCTCTATATCAGTGTTTAATCTGTTGCTGATGTACCTTTATATTCTAGAACACTAAAGTTTTTTTATTTTATAAAGATGATATTAAGATAAACACATTAGATGTGAATAACAGTATTTATATTTTGAATATAAATAAATCTCAAACATATAACATGACAAATAAACAGCTCAAACTGATTTGATCAGTTGAGACTTATGTGTGGCATTGTTATCTGGGACACAATTAACAAGACTCGTAGAGTGGGTACTAGGACAAATTTGATTCTATTCAAATAATGTCTATGAATCTAGTTTATAAGGCAAAGTGCCTAAAACACTTTTACTTGATAAAAGTGCAAGTGCCACCGATCTGTTAGCCCTCGTTCATAGTGACGTAAGTGGGCCCATATCTAGCTAAGCTAGAGGTGGATATGAATATTTCGTGACCTTTACGGATGTGGCATTGCGTTATGGTTATGTGTTTCCTTAGAAACACAAATCGGAAACTTTTAGAGTTTCGACACGAAATAGACAAACAGATCGGCTAAAGTATAAAACTGTCACGGTTAGACCATGATGAAAATAATTAAGCAATAAGTTTCTCATATACTTGAAAGATTATAGTATTCTTTCAATGAGGACTCCTCCCGGAACACGTCAATTTGACGATGTGTCCAAACGGAGAAACCAAATTTTGTTAGACATGATAAGGTTAATCATGAGTCACTCTGAGCTACCATTTCCTTCAACGGATACGCAAAAACAGTGCAGAACATATTTTGAATAAGGTTCCATAAAAATCTATTAGACAGACTTCATATTAGATATGAACAGGAAAGAAACCGGGTTTTTCATTCCTGAATATTTGGGAATGCTAGGCATATGTTTGGATGATACCAAACTAGAACCCAAATCGGATAAGTGCCTAATTGTAGGTTATCCTAGGGAAACCAAAGTATAGTACTTATACAACTCACAAGAGAACAATGTAATTGTTGCTCGCCATGCGATTTTCCTAAGAGGAATACCCATATGCAGTGGTAAGTGGGAGGAAAGTAAAACTCGATGAAAATCGTAGTAATACTGTTCCAGGCACCGATTCTGTGATGGAACATAAATATTTCATCAATGATGAAACTATACCAATAATCTTCGAATACATAAGAACTGCGTAGGTCGGAGAGATTCAGAAAACAACCTGGGGTATGGGTTTCTGATCTCACCTCATAAAGATGTCAATTTTATTGAGGAATACGAACTGACTACGTATGAGGAAGTGATACAAGGTATCGACTCCCTATTATGGCAAAGTGCCATGAAGTTCGAATTGGATTCCACGTATACCAACCAAGTTTGGATACTAGTTGATGTACTGCAATGCATTGTGCCTATTGGTACTATGTGAGTCTTCAAGGAAGACATACATGGATGGCAACATACCACGTACTAAGCTAGGCTTGTAGCGAAAATGTATCGTTATCAACATTGTGTCGATTACGATGAAACCTTTTACCTGTTGCCACGGTAAATCAATTTAGGTAATGCTTGCAGAAGCTACATGTTCATTTATGAAATATGGCAGCTGAACGTCAAAGCCGCTTTCCTTAAACGGAAACCTTTTGGAGGATGTTTACAACATCCTGACGATTTTTTCATACCAAAACTAGCAAACAAGGTTTGCAGGTTATTCGATCCATGTATGGATTGAAGCAAACATAGGATTCTTGGAATTATTATTTTGATGTAATCATAATGGTGTATGATTTAATTCAAAACAAAATGATTCTTGTGTATATAAGGAGGTTAGTGGGAGCGCACTGACAGTGATATCCTATAATAATGATGACATATCATTTCTTGGAAATGATATTCCCATAATATTATTGGTGAAAGCTTGGCTTTCATAAAAATTCTCCGTAGAATTCTTGGGAGAAACAACCTTTATTCTAGGAATAAAGATCCACTGGGATAGATCTAAAGGTTGTTGACACTCTCTGAGAACACGTACATTGAAATAAATGTACGCGATCTGGTGTCTCATACGCTTTGAGCATATGGAGTCACAATCAGGCCAATCCAAGTGATAGTCACTGGATTGATGTTAAGAACATCCTTTAGTATCTTAGAGAACTAAGGATGATGTCTTAATCTATGGAGAAGGAGAACTTGAAGTGACTGGGTTCACTACTGCAAGTTTCCTAACCGATAATAACGACTACAAGTCATAACAACGATACTATACAGTTTGAATAACGGAACAGTGAGCTGGAAATCTTCCAAGCAAGATACTGTTGCCGAATAAACAACAAAAGCGGAATATTGCTGCAGCTGAAGTAGCAAAAGAAGCATTTTAGATCTATAATATTCCTAATCAGATTATGAGTAGTTCTGTTAGCAGTTGAGCTAGGCAACAACACAAGCTAATGAATTGCGGTCTCATCAATGATCTAAGTATCTACTTCGACTATTTCGTATGATTCGTAAGATCATACGTCGTGGAGATGTGATGATCAAATAAATCGCATCAGATGATAACATTGCAAATTCGCTGACGAAAGTTGTTTCTCAGCAGAAGTTTGAGCGACCCGTACATAGTTCAGGTGTAGGACACTTGAGTGATTGGCTATAGGCCAAGTGGGAGATTGTTGGATAATTATGACCCATAGCATCACTATTTGTACAGAACATGGTGTTGTTGTACAAATTAACTATGTGACAAAGGAAATTGCTCTTTTATCATTTGTAATTGGATTACCGAGATATATAAATGATAAAAGTCAATATGATTAGTACCAGATTAATAAGATATGAGACAATATTAATCCACTAAGGTTTGCTCATTAAATATCCCTAGTCATAGTATTATAGAAACTGGACATCGATAATGCAGAATAGGCTAGCATTACACTTGTGCGTGTTATGGAAGCGTAACATCATAGTTCTCATATATTTGGGTATTGGATACTCATGCAAGTGTAATGGGAGGTTCTGTTTACCGGTGGTATGGAAACAACTTCACTCTCGATAGACCCCTCGGAATCTCATTGGTAGTATGACTATGTGTCTATGGGAATCTGAATCAAGGTAGGTGCATTTGGTCTTAACCTGAGACTTGCATCGCTAATACTTGCGATGATCAGTATACTTTGGTTTTAGTCGTCCAGGGCTTTAACAGGTTCTATGTACGCCTCTTCTGGGTATTTAGAGAATCATAGTATATTATATGTGATGTCGTGTGATCCCATCCAATTCTTAGATCCGGTAGGTGGACCTCCAAGTCCGAAACATATATCCAATATATGCCAATATATCCAATATATTGCCTAACCTTGTCCTCTAAATCAATTAAGCTTTGGCTTTGGCACAACAAGCTTAATGATTCTAGTTAAGCATGACCCATTGATAGTGGAAAGCTTCGAAATCGAGGCCGATGAACAAGAAGTGACGTTGACTTTGGCCAACAAATCACAACTTGCCCAAGGCGTACGATATGGAACAAAGGCTTCATGATTCAAACACATCCATGATGGACAAAGGTCTTGACTTTGGCCAACAAACCAATGCCAATCTTGGATCTTGAGAGAGAATCACTCAATGAAAGGAAATCGCTTAATATATATTGAGGGTTTTTTCACGTAAATTGGCAACCAATTTATTCTCTTTGATTAGGTCTCATCATACACCCTTAAGCATGCATTCTAAAAGCATAATAAGGCGCGATAAATGAATTAATAATGATATGCGGATGGATATACAATACAATTTATTCCTAGAACAAATCTCTCCCTTTCATCTCTCCCGCTAGCATTATTCTTACTTCTACTCAATTACATAACACTTCTAAATAACCTCATTTACATTGAGGGGAATATGTGAGAAGAGAAATACAATGAGAAAAGAGGTAATAGGCTGGACAAGCAGGTCTAATTTAATAAATTCTAAATTTAATACAACAATTTCCAAAATTAACCCTCACCCATCTAATATCCATCCGATATACATTATTCATACATACATCCAAGTATTCACACATAGCATGTTATCAATCAATCTAATCCAATTAATTAATCTTTGATTAATGACCATCCAATGTTCAAACAACGATTTGATTTGCGCGAGTCAAACTCGTTTAAGAATAAATACTCAAAGTACGTATTCTTGAATTATATCAAACTATAATTTTAAATTCAATTTAAATTGTATTCAATACTAACTCATATTTAATTCCAAATTAAATAATTAGACTTTTAATAGTGCCTTTTAGACTTGGATTCCAAATCCAATCTTTATGGGTCTCAAAGGCCCAATTAGTATCTGATACTATTCAATTAAAGTCCAATGGGCTTTTAATTAATTCTTTAGGCATGGGCTTTGGCAATTATGGGTCAAACCCAAGATGCCAAGGCCCAATTAGGAATCACCCTATGCCAAAAATCAATTTAAGCCCAATTAAAATTTTAAAGGCCCAATTATCATATTTTGACTTTATGGAAATGGTTTTAGGCCCAATTGGATCCAACCAATTATCTTCAACCAAATTTGGCCCAACCAAGCCCATTAAGGCCAAATACAATAAATTAAATTAACTCATTATTCCAAATTACAAATTAATTCAATTCAAGTGTAATTAACATAATTAATTAATTAATCTAATGGTTCCAAAGCACTAATTAATTCAATTAATCATGCTTTACATTTCCAATTCATGTCTAACATAAATTGAAGCAAAATCAATCTAAAACATGCTACATAGCTCACGACATTGGCAATAAAATTGACATCCAATTTGATTTCAATCTAATTAAATCAACATCTAAGATTCATTTCATGTCATCAACACATCCAATTGTTAAATTTCAAAAAACCACTATGAGCAACCTAGGGTAACTTTCGGCCAAGCTATAGGATTTGAGGATTTTTGATCTAACCAATTTCTCACAAATCCAATTATATACAAATCCAATCTAACATCATATAAGCTCAACCAAACAACCAATTTAGGAAAATCAAGCTCCAAACACAAAATTCCCAAATTAAAGTCTATAAACCCTAGAATCAAATCAAGCTTAGATCTCGCTCGGATACCATTGTTAGTGTTCCTTATTCATGCCAAGGATCTCTAAGAGTGATTTTTGTGTGAATAAAGAAAAGGAGTTGCGGAAATACTCACAATGCTTGGATGAGATTTCAAGACTTTTTCCATGAATTTGATGCTTCCAAGCCTTCTTTAAGTATTCCAAACTCATTGGTGAGTCTCCCTATCACCTTGTTTGACTCCTTAATGTGCTAGCATTGTTGAATTTTTCAACAAAATTCAAGAAGCAATGAACCAAGTTCACTCCCAAATGGAGGAGAGAAGGAGATGAATAGTGTTTTGCTTTTTGATTTCTAAAATCAATTACCAAAAACAAATCCAAAAAGTTGCATTTATATTTTCAAAAAAGTAAAGTGTGTTGGACAAGTAAGCTTTAAAAGCTTCCAACCACTTCCATCAATCAAGTGACTTGTTGATGTAAGTTGGTGGGCCCCACTTTAAATTCCAAATTTAAGTCGGACAATCCAACATGCAACTTCGCTCGGGCCCCGGGTTCGTTTAATTCCAAATTAAACGAATTTTCTGTTGCGACTTAATTAAATCCTATTTAATTAATAATAATACCTATCAAAAATATTACGGAAGTCGCTCGTGAATTAATTCCAAATTAATTCGTTCGCTTGAATTAAAATCTAATTTTAATTCCGCATTGAAATCTAATTTCAATTAATATATCTAATATATTATTTTAGCCCAATTAAATAAATTAAATAGTAAAATCTATTTAACTATTAAAATCACTTTACCGATTAATTCTAAATTAATCTCGTTCTCTCTTCTCGACGAATTTATTCCCAGATAAATTCTCGACGCAATTAATCACTGATTACTTATCTCTTTGGTAATTAATCATAGATTAATTTATTGCCGTAATTAATCCCAAATTAATTTTATGCTCAAGTCAAATGTCATTGGTGAATCTTTGGGAGGCAACCCAAGAGATCCATGGATATGTTGGCAGTAAATACGGTTATCAGACTATCCAAATACGTGCGTACCCAGTGCCACGTCCTTACAGATTTACAAGACATGGTTGGCTTCTAGCAAAGCACCGTGCCTACCCAATTCTCCAGAAATTTTCTTTAAAGGAATATCTAATCTTTTTCAGGCGTAGTATACGTAGTATTGCGTATTACGATCCAGTATCTGATGTCATATGCTAGGCCTTGGGCTGGAATTGTGTCTGCCCGTACGAAGCAAATATCGGATCTCTGTTAACTAGTCTCTATAATAAGATAATCATGACCTAGTCATATTATCCTGATGACTGCAGTGCTTAAGAGTAATAGTTTCGTATCCTACATGATCATCATCTCTATATGACTGAAGTGATACTTCCATATTGACATCACACCCAATACACTACGATTCTCATTATACCCAGAAGAGGCGTACACAGAACCTGTTAAAGCCCTGGACAACCAAAACCAAAGTATACTGATCATCGCAAGTATTAGCGATACAAGTCTCAGGTTAAAACCAAATACACCTACCCTGATTCGGATTCCCATAGACACATAGTCATAATACCAATGGGATCCGAGGGGTCTATCCAGAGCGAAGCTGTTTCCGTACCATCGGTAAACAGAACCTTCTATTACACTTACATGAGTATCCAATACCCAAATATATGAGAACTATGCTGTTACGCTTCCATAACACGCACAAGTATAATGCTAGCCTATTCCGCAATATCGATGTCCAGTCTCGATAATACTACGACTAGGGATATTTAATGATCAAACCTTAGTGGATTAATATTGTCTCATATCTTATTAATCTGGTACTAATCATATGGACTTTTATCATTTATATATCTCAGTAATCCAATTACAAATGATAAAAGAGCAATTTCCTTTGTCACATAGTTAATTTGTACAACAACACCATGTTCTGTACAAATAGTGATATTATGGGTCATAATTATCCAACATCTACGATATCTGACTTTCTTGTGATCCTTTACAGGACTAGTAATCCTTGCTCTGGCTTCCTTAATCTTTGAACCGTCTTAGGTTTTCCCTCTTTATATTTTCAAAACTTCTATGATCTTTCTCATATGTTGATGTTCATGTCAAATTCCTCATTATTTCTTAAAATAGAACCTCATTGGGTTTTTCCTCACGGTCGTCTATACCAATAGGAATTGTTCACATCTCACTAGTTTTTTTCTTTATGCTTCGGAAAGTTTCTTTCTCATTGTTCTAGTACTTTATGTCCTGATTGAGTCTATTGCTCATGTAGGATAGGTAATAGACTCTATCAGGATAACTTATTTAACTGGTATCTCGAAGGAGTGAAAATCTGGGTAAGTAAAAGTCATATCTATTGGATCTATTGACTATGGGGAACTATCTATTATTCCAATCGTCATTTCATCTTTTTTGCCTACAAGTTGAGTTTCGAAGGACCTAAAATCTCTCTTTCTCTATTGGCATTTTTTGACCATTAGAAAGTTCCTTGATCGTTATTGATTTTCTTACTTTTCCCATCTTATAACGATCTTTGGTTAATCATAGGATTCGCTACCTATACGAGATGGTTTTAGGGATATTGAATTGACTCGGAGGAATTCTTCTAAGTGAGAAGGGAATTTTTCTTGAGGGAAGAACCTTTTCTTCTATCTATTCATCTTCTGTTCGGTTATAATATTACTATGCTTATCTTTGCTGCTAGTCTCGTTATTATCCTTTATTTCTTAACTCTATATCTCTAATTCATACTTCCATAGATTCCTTCATTTCTTATCTATTTCTATTTCCCTATCTCTATCTACTCCTATATCTTACTCATGCTTCCCAAATTCTTATTCTCCATCCTTGCTGTAGGTTTCTGTAGGAAACACTTTCCCTCGCGCAGCGGAAGCGGTTAGGCCCACGGATCGAACTTGACAAATTTTTCTGCTTTGCCCTTCTTTTGGCCGAATGGTACCAGTGGGTATACTGAAATTTTGCTTCTGTTTTACACAAGATTTCAGCACCGGAATGCCCCCGAAACAGTCCCCGAACAGCCCCTTGAACTGCAGTGAAATAGCGGACTATTTTGCACCTGTTACACGCGTGAACTGCACCCAAACCAGTCCACAATTTGTGTGATCTGCTGTAGGCTTTTAGGTCTGATTTTTCACTCAAAAAACAATCCTAACTCAGCCCTAAAATATCCCAAAGTGTTTCCCAAAACTCGAATTAAAAACCAAACAGAACCGAGCCCCAAATTGTGATGATGTGCGCGCGGCAGTGGGGTAATTTTGTCCTCACTGCCGTGACTTGCTAGTGAGAGGGAGAGAAGGTTTTCCAATGACACAAGGTCTTCCGAGCTATGTCTCATTACTCACGGAGGGTAGTGGGCTACGCTCACAAATTAATTCTCTAAATGTTTTAGAGATCTAATCACACACCAAAATAATTTTCTGGTTCTTCAATAATCTTTCTCAACTTTTGAGAGCATGAAGAAGAGAAGGAGGCTAGGGTTTTCTATTTTTGTGTATCTCTAAAAAGAAAAATAAATACTTTTCTTTTTATACTTAGGGTAATTTGTTTCATAAAACAAATCAACCAATAGTCTCCTACCCTTATAAATTTTCGGCCAAGGTAGGGAATTTTTGTTTGATTTTTTTTTTTTCAAACAAACAAATCCCATTCCTTACTCAATGAGGAATTCGGCCAAGGCATTGAATTTTGATTTGATTTTGTTTCCCAAAAAAACAAATCATATTCCTTATCCAATGAGGAATTCGGCCAAGGCATTGAATTTTGATTTGATTTTGTTTCCAAAATAAATAAATCTTAGCCTTATTAAATTATATCATATATAATTCAATATTCTATTTTTAATAATTATCATATAATTATTAATACCTACATTAACTTTTAATGTATAGTTTCAAGTGTGATGTAATTAATATTATTATCATGTATATCGAGCTAGCACGGAGACCAAATGGACCTACGGTTCCGAGCTCTAATAATCTCGAAATATTAATTAAGCTCTTAATTAAATATTCTGAATTATTAACTCCGGGTTATTCCACTAAAAATCTGAAGTTGCACTCTCGTTGCCGTAAATGAAATATTAAGCCGAACCAAGTCGGTGTCCACCGATATAGTCATTGCATACGAATTGATCCTTCACGAGTATCTCGTAATTAGAGCCGGGTCATAATGTCAGTTATAGCCCTTTAATTATTTTTACCTTAAGTACCATTGATTCTCTAATGAACGATTTATTCATAACTATTATGAATATTAGTCTTTCTATTCGTAATAGAAAGACTTGAGCACTCAAATCATTCAAGTACCGAATCAACCCTTAAGAAAGATACTCATCTACTTCTCGTAAGAAGGAGTGAACTATATGTCTATGTAAAACGTTCCCACCTACAAAACAAACTGTGCCCCCAAAGTACGTAGCTATTGTTTGGGATTGCTACACCAACCTCACCTTTGTAAATCAAAGGACACAGCCTGTCATGCAGGACTTCGTAGTACACTCAGGATTAAGATCAATCCATATATAACCATCAAGTAGATGGAAATGACTTTCTTTGTTTAACGGATATTATAAGAATGTCATTTCGATCTGGGTTCAGTCCTATATGATCGCATCATACAAGGTGCCTTCATTCTTGTGTCTCTACATGGACGATCCGGATTAAGATCTTCATACTAATTTAGAATGGACCGCAGCTATAGATAAACCACAAACAAAGTACCCGATTTGTTTGCTCTCTATGGACTATTTAAGATTACTAACTTCAGACTCAAATCCTCTGGTGTATGACACTCATACACTAAGTCTGAAGGTACATAAGTAATCTACGGTATTTACGAAGATATATAATATGTGAAAGATAAACAAACAATTTGATAAATGAATAATGCATCGTTTTATTTCAAAACGCATGAAATCTTTTACATCATATGTAGCTCTAGGGCATACATCCCAACAATCTCCCACTTGCACTAGTGCAAATGGGACATGTCACATAATCCTGGACCATCTAGGTGACCTTCAAAAATTTTAGCCGGCAAGATCTTTGTAAACGGATCATCAAGGTTCTCTGCGGATGCAATCTTTGTGACGGTAACGTCTCCTCTCTGCACTATCTCCCTGATGAGATGATATTTCCGTTCTATATGCTTTCCCCTCTTGTAGCTTCTTGGTTCTTTGGAGTTTTCCACCGCTCCACTATTATCGCAATAGAGGGTGAGTGGTCTATCCATATCTAGAACAACTTCCAGATCTCTCAAGAATTTACGGAGCCAGACTGCTTCCTTAGCTGCTTCACAAGCGGCTACATATTCAGCCTCCATGGTGGAGTCGGCAATGCAAGATTGCTTTATGCTCCGCCACACAATAGCCCCACCACCTAGGGTGAACACTGATCCAGATGTGGATTTCCTGGAATCAACATCCGTCTGAAAATCAGAGTCTGTATATCCCCTTAGGATCATATCCTTACTGGAATATACTAGCATATAATCTCTCGTTCTCTTAAGATACTTGAGAATGTGTTTCACAGCCACCCAGAGTGATCCAATCCCGGGTTTGACTGAAACCTACTGACTACTCCCACTGCAAAGCAAATGTCCGGTCTCGTGCATAACATGGCATACATGAGACTACCAACTGCTGAGGCGTATGGGATATGTCTCATTTCCTCAACACTTTGAGGTGTCTTAGGAGACTGTTCCTTTGAAAAATGAATTCCATGCCGAAAAGGCAGATTGCCTTTCTTGGAATTCTGCATCCCAAATCGCACAAGGATCTTGTCGATGTAGGATGCCTGAGACATAGCTAACAGTCTTTTCTACGATCCAAGTATCTGGATCCCAAGAACATAACTGGCATCTCCCAAATCTTTCATTTGGAATTGCTTAGCTAGCCAGGTTTTTACGTCTGATAATATCCTTACATCATTCCCAATGAGTAAAATATCATCAACGTATAAAACAAGAAAAACCACATTCCCTTCAATGACGCGCTAGTATACACAAGGCTCATCAACATTCTGCTCAAAATTATAAGACTTGATCGTTGTGTCAAATCTTATATTCCAAGATCGAGATGCCTACTTGAGTCCATAAATGGACCTTTACAGTTTGCAAACTTTTTGCTCTTGACCTTGGGCGATGAACCCTTCTGGTTGTATCATATAGATACTTTCATCAAGATTGCCATTCAAGAATGCAGTCTTGACATCCATTTGCCAAATTTCATAGTCATAATATGTGGCAATGGATAGAAGAGTGGGATGGATTTAAGCATAGCTACAGGCGAGAAAGTTTCCTCATAGTCAACTCCCTCTTTCTAGGTATAACCTTTGGCCACTAGTCTAGCTTTGAGGGTCTGTACCTTCCCATCTGATCCCTTCTTCCTCTTGTAGATCCACTTGCAACCTATGGGTTTCACCCATCAGGTTGGTCTACAAGTTCCCAGACTGAGTTGGAGTACATGGACTCCATCTCTAGGTTCATGGTTTGAGCCATTCCTCTTTGTCAGAATCATCCATTGCACTACTATAGGTCAATGGATCATCTATACCATCGCTGAGGCGACAACTTGTGCCTCTCCAACCCCTAGGTAGCGATCAGGTTGTCGCACAACCCTCCCACTACGTCTAGGTGGTAGATCATTCTGACTGGGTAGCATCTGACTATCAGATGTCGAAGGTGCTATGTATTTGTCAACTTTCGTGACGATGGCGTGCTGGTCGAACCAGTAAGTAACTCCTCCTCGAGTAATATTTTACTACGAGGCTTGAACTCCCTCATGTAGTCCTCCTCTAGAAATGTAGCATTTGTCGATACAAATACTTGTTATCATCGGGACTGTAGAAGAATCCACCCCTAGTCTCCTTCGGGTAGCCTACAAATAGGCACACCTGAGAACGTGGTTCCAACTTTGTAGTCTTATTCTTCAGCACATGTGCTGGACACCCCCATATGTGGAAATGTCGTAAACTAGTTTTATGACCATTCCACAACTCTAAGGGAGTCTTAGGAACATACTTAGATGGAATTACATTAAGGATATACATTGCGGTTTTTAGTGCATATCCCCAGAATGAACTAGGTAGTGAGCTATAACTAAACATAGATCTCATCATGTCTAGTAGGGTTCGATTTCTCCTTTCTGCAACACCATTTTTGTTGTGGTGTTCCAGGTTCTGTGAGCTGGGATACTATCCCATGCTCAACTAAGAATTCCTCGAAATCTCTGTCAGGTATTCCCCTCCACGATCTGATCGTAGAGTTTTGATTGTCTTACCTAATTGGTTCTCAACCTCAGCACAATACTCCTTGAACTTTTCAAAGGTATCTGATTTGTGATGCATTAGGTAGACATACCCATATCTTGAATAATCATCAATGAATGTGACGAAGTATTCATAACCACCTCGGGCTTTTACATTCATCGGTCCGCAAACGTGTCGAATGTATTAGTTCTAGTGGTTGATTGGCTCTTATACCTTTTCCAGTAAAAGGTCTCTTGGTCATTTTTCCTTCTAAACAGGATTCACAAACTGGTAAAGTCCCGAGCTTTAACTGGTTAAGGCTCCGTTCTTTATCAATCTATTTATCCGTCAAGGTTGATGTGACCAAGTCTAAGATGCCATAGATATGTGTCATCGTGAGAAATCTTTGGCCGTTTTGTTTTAGGTTTTTCAACCTTAAACATTTCAGTGTTGAGCAGTGACCTATGTGTTAACGGTCTTAACACATACAAGTTATTTTCTGAGTTCTCCTGTGCATATAGTTAATCCATTTCTACCAATAATAACCAATTGCTATTAAAAGAAATTGAATAACCATCATCCAAAAGTCTAGAAACAGAAATCAGATCCTTCCTGCGAAAACCAGGAATGAATAACACATTGTTCAAATTTAAATAACTATTATTAAAAAAATTAAACTGGAAACTCCCACTGCTCTTGCTGAAACGGCATCCCCTGTCCCGATCCTCATGGTGTAATCACCTTCAGCAAGGTCCCTCCATGAATCAAGTAGCTATAAAGAAGAACAAACATGGTTAGTGGCCCCAGAATCAATAATCCAAGTGGATTTATCATCCTCCACTAATAGAGATTCAATAACGAGTAAATCATATTTACCTGTTTCCTTTTTCTCCTTTAGCTCAGCAAGGTATTTAGGACAGTTCCTTTTCCAATGTCCATTCTTGTCGCAGTGGAAACATTTTCCATCTTGGAGGCCTTTCTTGTTCTTCTTTTTTGATGGCTTACCCTTAGCCTTTCCAGTGCTTTCTTCTTCTTCTTTGCAGATTTAGAAGATTCGGCAACATTTGCCTCTGCATTGGACTTACGAGGATCCACAAGCATGGACTCGTAATGGGTGAGCTCATTAAGAAGTTGGGTCAAAGTAAAAGACAACTTGTTCATAACATAGTTGCTTTTAAACTGCAGGAAAATCTTCGGAAGAGTTTCCATAATCATGGTCACCTGGCTACGCTCGTCAATACGAGCTCCATGGGTTTCAGCAATGTTGAGATAATTCATCATCCTTAAGATGTGCTCTCGGACTGATGTCCCATCCTTCATCCTAGCAGTCATCGCTGAGACCATGGCCTCATGGCGTTGACGCTCCGAAGGCTGCCCAAACATGCCCTGCAATGACTCCATCATCTGAGATGCTAGAGCCATAGGTCATGCTTTGCTGCAAGAACCTCAGACATCTCTGCTAGCAAGTAGCAGCGGGCTTTCTCATTTGCTGCGACCCATTTTTGGTAGGTATCGCGCACAGCTTGGCCAGCATTTCGGCCGGCTCGGGAGGAACGTTCCCTCTGTCCGGACAAACTTCAGGTCTTCACATACCAGGATAGCGTTCATGTTATTTTTCCACTTAACATAGTTTTCTCCGGTCAATTTATCATTTGAGAGTATGAAAATAATTAGAGAAACCATGGCTTGAAAATAAAATAAACATGCATTCAACATTCATATTCATCGCATATTAAAATCATCAAGAATTTGGCAAAAAATTAAACATGATGCAAGAACCATGAATAATGAATTAGAAACCTAAGAGAATAACTACGCCACAGAAACCTATCATCCCTCAAGTAAGTACTACCGTAGGGTAGGTCAAGTACTCGCATGATAGATCGAGACAATCTCAGTCAATTTAATATATGCGAATAACTCTTATTCCTATATTAAACAACTACCGTTTTATTTGATCAAGGAATTTCATTAACAGTTAATTATTCCTTTGTGAGTGTAACCCGCCGTTTCGGGATTCTTTGACTTAACGAGTGAAGTGCCGCCGTAGGGTAGGTCAGTTCACAAGATACATCTAGAATCCCTATCCTATCGGAACCCAAACCTGATATTGACCAAAAATGGACACCATCCGTAGGGGAGGAAAACAAAGCCGTCTCGAGGCGCCTTTTGAATCTCACGTTTTTGGACTAACAACGGAGATCGTGGGATGTACTGTTGTATATCCCTCTCCCACTCACTATTTTAAATATTAAGGTTTCTATCTAAAATATCTAATATTTTATTTTAACTAGTGTGGATAAACTTACGGCGGCTAAATCATAATTGTTATCTACACTAGATTGTCATAAGTGAGCTAAATCAATTTTAACTATTAAAATTGTGTCACTAATATTAGTCTCTACTAATATATTTACTATATTAAACTAATTTAATTAGAGTGGTATAAGTGAGCTACAATATTTTAACTCTTAAAATACTAGGCACTTAAGGGTCTAAAATCATGGAATTCTAAAAGGTCAAAAAAATTCAATTAAACATTTTAATAAATTTTTAGTGCGTTATAAAATCCAATGGTACGTGGAATTGTATCCAGAGTGCAGACCACATTTCCGTCCATTCGGAATCGGCTATGGAATTTATATCCGGTTTCCATCCTATATACCAATGGAATTTATTATGCACCAATTAAGCCCAATATATTAGAATTCAAAATTTTAGATAATAAATCCAATTAATCTAATTAATTGATTTTCATGCATATCATTTTATAACTTAAACATTTTAAATTACATAAAATCATAATTTTATGTTTATAATGATAATGCATCTATGACATGTTAAGGCAAGTAAAATGCATGAGTGGGCACCCTAAGCTATATGACATGTTATTCAAACAATTCGAAATAAACATACATATAACATAAAAATTATTTTGCATTGACCGGGCTCTTATTTTTTCTATACTAATCTAATTAGTACAAAAGATTCACCAAGGCATTCATTGGCCTTCAAATCCCGCTCCAAAGTGGTGTTGGCTCTCTTTGCGACTTCGGTGCTCCAAATTACAAAGAATTGAAACTTTACATTGAATAAAAATTACAACAATATAATAATGGCCTTATGGCCTTACATCCAAAAACAAAAACCACTACAAAAATAAGAGCCAAAAAATTTACGACCAATGCAAAATCCATTCATCACATGAAATAACAAAACCATTCATCACATGAATATCACAATGTTGCCCACTCATCTAAACATGCATATCATATTTATAACTCATATAAATCTATTATAAACAGAAAATTTAAATGAAAAAGTGAAGGGTTAAGAGCACTTTTCAACCTCGCTCTTGATGCCAATTGTAGGAAACGCTTTCCCTCGCGCAGCGGAAGCGTTTAGGCCCACGGATCGAACTTGAAAAAAATTTCTGCTTTGCCCTTCCTTTGGCCGAATGGTACCAGTGGGTATACTGAAATTTTGCTTCTGTTTTACACAAGATTTCAGCCCCGGAATGCCCCTGAAACAGTCCCCGAACAGCCCCTTGAACTGCAGTGAAATAGCGGACTGTTTTGCACCCGTTACACGCGTGAACTGCACCCAAACCAGTCCACAATTTACGTGATCTGCTGTAGGCTTTTAGGTCTGATTTTTCACTCAAAAAACAATCCTAACTCAGCCCTAAAATATCCCAAAGTGTTTCCCAAAACCCAAATTAAAAACCAAACAGAACCGAGCCCCAAATTGTGATGATGTGCGCGCGGCAGTAGGGTATTTTGTCCTCACTACCGTGACTTGCTGGTGAGAGGGAGAGAAGGTTTTCCAATGCCACAAGGTCTTCCGAGCTATGTCTCGTTACTCACGGAGGGTAGTGTGGGCTACGCTCAAAAATTAATTCTCTAAACGTTTTAGAGATCTAATCACACACCAAAATAATTTTCTGGTTCTTCAATAATCTTTCTCAACTTTTGAGAGCATGAAGAAGAGAAGGAGGCTAGGGTTTTCTATTTTTGTGTATCTCTAAAAAGAAAAATATAATTTTCTTTTTATACTTAGGGTAATTTGTTTCATAAAACAAATCAACCAATAGTCTCATACCCTTATCAATTTTCGGCCAAGGTTGGGAATTTTTGTTTGATTTTTTTTTTTTCAAAACAAACAAATCCCATTCCTTACTCAATGAGGAATTCGGCCAAGGCATTGAATTTTGATTTTATTTTATTTCCCAAAAAAACAAATCATATTCCTTATCCAATGAGGAATTCGGCCAAGCATTGAATTTTGATTTGATTTTGTTTCCAAAATAAATAAATCTTAGTCTTATGAAATTATATCACATATAATTCAATATTCTATTTTTAATAATTATCATATAATTATTAATACCCTACATTAACTTTTAATGTATAGTTTCAAGTGTGATGTAATTAATATTATTAATCATATTAATAATATTTATTCTTTGTGAGTATATAATTGGATTGTCCAATTATATTAACTCCGCTAAAGTATATCGAGCTAGCACGGGGACCAAATGGACCTACGGTTCCGAGCTCCAATAATCTCAAAATATTAATTAAGCTCTTAATTAAATATTCTGAATTATTAAGTCCGGGTTATTCCACTAAAAATCCGAAGTTGCACTCCTGTTGCCGTAGATGAAATATTAAGCCGAACCAAGTCGGTGTCCACCGATATAGTCATTGCATACGAATTGATCCTTCACGAGTATCTCGTAATTAGAGCTAGGTCATAATGTCCGATATATACCCCTCTAATTATTTTTACCTTAAGTACCATTGATTCTCTAATGAACGATTTATTCATAACTATTATGAATATTAGTCTTTCTATTCGTAATAGAAAAACTTGAGCGCTCAAATCGTTCAAGTACCGAATCAACCCTTAAGAAAGATACTCATCTACTTCTCACAAGGAGGAGTGAACTCCATGTCTATGTAAAATGTTCCCAGCTACAAAACAAACTGTGCCCCCAAAGTACGTAGCTATTGGTTGGGATTGCTACACCAACCTCACATTTGTAAATCAAAGGACACAGCCTGTCATGCAGGACTTCGTAGTACACTCAGGATTAAGATCAATCCATATATGACCATCAAGTAGATGGAAATGACTTTCTTTGCTTAACGGATATTATAAGAATGTCATTTCGATCTGGGTCCAGTCCTATATGATTGCATCATACAAGGTGCCTCCATTCTCATGTCTCTACATGGACGATCCAGATTAAGATCATTATACAAATATAGAATGGACCGCAGCTATAGATAAACAACAAACAAAGTACCCGGTTTGTTTGCTCTCTATGGACTATTTAAGATTACTAACTTCAGAATCAAATCCTCTGGTGTATGACACTCATACACTAAGTCTGAAGGTACATAAGTAATCTACGGTATTTACGAAGATATATAATATGCGAAAGATAAACAAAAAATTTGATAAATGAATAATGCATCGTTTTATTTCAAAACGCATGAAATCGTTTACATCACATGTAGCTCTAGAGCATACATCCCAGTTTCGGCTATGGTGCTCTTTTTTTACGCTTCATACTGCTGCTTTTGTCATTTATAACTCTCCTTATCTTCACGGGTCTATTTCTATATATTCTCATGGATTTCTACTGACTTTGGACTGATCTACCTTCTAAATTCCTGGGTGAACTCTTGTCAGATCTCGTATGATTATCTACGCCTATGAGGTAGGCTCTATCAGGGCAACTCCTTTATCTGGTCTCATTGAAGAATTCGAAGACTAGGTAATCTAAGATTTTATCTCTATTGGATTGTTATAGGTAAAATGAATAGCCATTCATGTTTTGCATTTAAGGATCTGGGTCGGAGTTTGGGTTTCTGGAGTTGTTTAAATCATCTTTTGATATCTAGGTTCATTAGGGCTCTCAATACTATTCTAGGTTTCTTAATTCTGTTGTCTCTCTGGCTATTCTTCGTTACTATGGGAAATTCGTCCTCTATAAGAAGATTTCGAAAACTATTGTATTTTCTTGGAAGAATTCCTTGAGTAGGAATAGAATCTCAAGTCTGCTAGGCAACTCTTATACTTGTTGGGGTTTTCGTTACTCTCTTTTACTGCTATGGGTTCTAGTGTTTTGCTTACTGCTCTGATTCTATATCCTCTCTCTTATCTTATTTCTCTTCTAGCTTTATTTTTCTCTTTCTACTCATTTAGGTGGATATCTTTAAACTTTACTATTTCATTCTATCTCTATATATCTCTGTTTCTAACTGGTTCAAACATTTGTCTATCTTTTCTTCTAGTTTTTTTTTTCTTTTCTCCTTTGCTCTCTTTTCAATTTTCTTTGGGACTTATCATCTAGTTCCCTAGCTTATTCGGAACTTCGGAGAATAGTCTAAGATGACTATGGAATGATCCTTAACTAGAGTGAGGAAAAGGAATTCAAATAGATGGGAAATATTTACTAACCGGTCTGTAAAGCTTTGAGGACGTACTCGAGGATCGGATACTGGAGAGGTAGCGCCCTACATACTAATATCTCGGACATACTAAGTATACAAGACTCCAAAACTCTACCCACTGCAGTCACTAACTCCCTAGACCATGCTCTGATACCATCTTTGTAACATCCCCGATCTGGGAGATGTTACCGGCAGGGAATAGCTATGCTAATCCCATAAGCCTCTAACTGTCTGACTGTATCCTAAACTGAGCAAATGCAATGTCATGCATATAAACCATACTTGATTTGAAATAATTTTATTTCTCATATCTATGAATTAAAAATACTTTACTTTACACATATTAACATATACTCTTAAATACTCATGCTTTAATAATGCATATCATAAATTTTTATTTGACACTGACCAGACTCCTATACTATATGACTCAATACTGGTGGACTCCATCCCTGGTGACTGCATCAGTATCCATCCTCCCGAGCTTGTCCTCCTAGAATCCCTACAAAACAATAAAAACTGGAGGGGGGTTAGATCGCTATACGATCTAAGTGAGTGGACTAAAAACTGAGAACTGATATAAAAATCTTTTAGTTTTAAAACCAAGTTTCCAAAACTTCTTTATATGAAAACTTGTTTTCCAAGACTTCATATTTCGGAAAACTGCCTTTGAAACACTGGTTTCTGAAAACTGTTTACTAAAGTCTGATTTCTGAAAACTGTTTACTAAAATCTGATTTCTGAAATCTAATTACTGAAAATCTGAAAGCTTTATACTGAAAATCTGAAAACTAAAAACTTCTCTACATCTAGGACCACAACTCAACTGGATGTACTATATGTCCAGGACCACAACTCAACTGGGCATCTCTGAGGCTGGTGGTGCCCTACGTCCAGGACAATATCTCAACTGCAACGTAGAGCTCTACACCCAGGATAACAACTCAACTGCAGTGTAGCCACCACTAGAACTGGGGGTGCGGATCAATGCTACCGCCCAAGCTCTGAAACCAGGATTTCAAGGATTTGTCAACGATAGTCCTGCTCGAGGATCTGAGAGTGTCCCCTCAGTCCTCCACATGTGCACATGTCTCTGAATCCGTCAATTCCACTGTATCTCAAGTTACATACTGGGGTGAGGTTTTACCTCATGCCCCGAAATACATAAAAACTCATGTTTTAAAACTTTTATGTGTAAAGCACAACTAAAACATATCATAAAACATAAATGTCATGTAAATAACAGCAATAAAGAAGTCTAACGCCCTGAGGCATAAAAATAAGTCTGATGTCAAAATACGATATGAAAATCAGGTAAAAAGGAAAGTGTCCACTCACAGATTTGAATTTTGGTTGGTATTGGATCCCTTGTAGTATGAGAGTACGATCTCTGCAGATAATCTATGGTTGAGAACTTAGTTAGAATCGTTATAGTCAAATAACTTTGATACTTAAAAGATTTTCATCATCAAATTAATTCTTTATCTATTATATACATTCTACCAAGTTTTACAAAAAGTTCACAAACTAGAATTCATTAACTTTCCATTGTTTTAATTATTAACAAGTATGATATCCTCATCAAAATCAAGTCCTCAACACAATATGGGTATCAATTTACTAAAACTTTAAAACTTCACAAATGGGTCATGGATTCTCACCTCTTTTCTCTTGATTTCTTCATCCCCCAAGGATTACTAGGCTTCTTCTTTGTTTCTTTTCTTCCCTTTTTTCTTCTTCTTTTCTCCTCCTTCTTCTTTCTTCTTTCTTCTTTTCCCTCCTCTTCCTTTCACGGTTTCTAATCTTTCATTTTTACTTTGTTTTTCCCAAAATTTGGTACTTGTGAATAGTGTGATATATATATATATATATAGGGGGAGTATGATATTTGAAAACTTATGAGAGGAGTGTGGAAAAATCTAGAGAAATTGAGATTTCTCTCTTTTAGCCCCGAAGTTACTATTCATCCAGATTTTGATTTACATTTTTGACTCGGTTCTGGTCCAAATTTGGAACAATGTTTAATAAGGAAGTTGTAGGTATTGGTCTAAGCTTTTCAACGATATAAAATTCATAAAAATCGGAGATCGTATGAAAAAATTATACGCCGAATACTATAAGTAGTACAAAAGGGGCACATGGTACAGTCTCTTCTCGGGACTTCGAGAAATTTGCCAATCGTTCCCAAAGTCTTCTCATGTTTGTATTAAAATCCCAACATGATTTATTTTACGTTCCTTTGCCCCGTACGTAATAATATTACCATAGGTAGAAGTAAAAGCCACCGGTCGTTACAGATCTGACCTCCTCTTGTTCGTTGGGTGTGGACTCATGCTCATGATATCTTGTGAGTATCAAGATAGGATCTGTCAGTTCTGTCTACAGAGCATAGGTAGTCCTTTTGTGATTAGCAATCTGTTAAATCTATGGCCATAGTATACTTCGGAAGTGAGTTCTGAATGTTATTTAGAGATTACTAATAGATTCATCGATGTGATTATTCGTATAGAGATTTGATGTTTATATCTATATCTCTGGGACAATTCGGATACATGTGACGGAGGGATTATACGTATGCAGTGACCTCGACCTGTATGATTCAGTGATTTTATCTGCGGTCTTCATAATTTACGGGTGGGTTAATTATGGACACGAACTATCCAAATGTTTTTGGGGCTTACTTGGGCAGTCCCCATGAATATTGGTCGGTCGGTTCGTCCGGAAATGCGTTTTATGCTATTTTGTGGAAAAACATTTTCACAAAAGTTTCACGTTATTTCTATATTATTTATATTGTTATATGATATCGAATAAATATATTTAGGTGAAATATGAATGAATTATCAATATTGGATATTGAATAATTTATTCGTAAGTTTAAAATTTTAAACTACGATTTCACCCGAACAGCGCTTCTTCCGCTGCGCCTCCCTGATTTGACCCCAACCATTAGACCATATTTTTATTATCATTATAGTCATTTCATAACAAGTTTATAATTTATGATTTTTACTAAGAAAGTAACATTTTCATGAGATATTATATGATTTTCGAGGCATGGGGGAAAAACTCACCTCAGTATATATCTTGTATAGACATGGAATTGACGGAAAGAGAACATGTGCACATATATAGGACCGGGGGGACGGCGATACATAACGCCCCCAGATCCTAGTTCAGGACTTGGGATGATAGATGCCCCTAGATCCTAGTTTCAGAGCTCGGAGAGTAGCATAGATCCGCACCCCCAGTTCTAGTTCAGTGGCTTGGGGGACGACGATGCGTAACGCCCCAAGACCATCAGTTTAAGGGATAGTAGTGGCATGATTTGGGGTACGACGATACATAACGCCCCAAAGTCATGGATTTTCACTTCTGGCTCTAGTTAGGCGTATGCAGGGAAGGTGATACGTAATGCCCCTATAAGTCAAGTTTTTCAGAGACAGATTAGATTAGTTAACCTTTTTCAGAAAATAACTTTCAGAGACAAAGTTTTAGAAACAGTTTTCAGAATGCAGATTTCAGAAAGATATCTTTTATAAAAAGAGATTTCAGACGAACTTTTCAGAAAAAGAGTTTTCAGATAAAGTTATTTCTGGACTTTGATTTATGAACCAAATGATTTTATTACAATAATTCAGTTTATAGTCCACTTACTTAGATCATACGATAATCTGACCCCCTCACTCTCAGTTTATTTGTTTTGCAAATATTCCCGGAGGACGAGCTCAGAACGACGGATACTGATGGCATTCATCAATGGGTCTGAGTCCACCAGTCAAAGTTTGAGTCAGTCGGGTTAAGTAAGGTCTAGTCTAGATAGTCGCATTTTAAAGATGTGTATGAGTATTCATTATAGAATTTTTTAGATAGTTGATGTTTATAAATTTAATCGTACGAGAACTATTATGTATTATGTTATAGTTTCGGGCATTGGTTCCATATGAGAGATTACATTTGAAAAGAGTATCAGTATTGTTCACAGTCCAAGGTCAGAGGCTTAGGGGAATAGTATGGCATATTCCATGTCGGTAACAACTTCTAGATCAGGAATGTTACAAAGATGGTATCAGAGCATGGTCTAGGGGGTCAGTGATCACACTGGGTAAAGTGATGGGGTCTTGTATACATAGTATGTCTGGGATACTTGTACACGGGGCGCTACCTCTCTAGTATCTGATCCTCAAGTACGTCCTCAAAGTTCTGCAGACAGGTTAGCAAGCTTTCTTATATTATTCGAGTAGCATTCTTTATGAGAATGAATATATTCTTGATCCAAGTTAGGAATCTTCTTGAAGTTATTCTGACTTATTACTAGAAGTACAAACGAGTTTTGAAACCAGATAGTAAGATTGTAAGAAAAGTACTAAGGAAGTAGGAAATAGAGAGAGAAAGCTAGAAAGAAAAAGAAAGGAACAAATGATTTAAGTAACCAGAGACAGTAAAGAGATAGAAGTATAGAATGAGACAAGTTGGAAGACATTAGAACTTGGGATAACGAAGTAGAATATAGTAAGTCTGGATAAGAGTAAAATACCAAGTAGACCTGAATAAAGTTTCTTTCCCTCAAACGAGATTCCTTTCATTCTCAGAAAGTTCTTCCAAGTATATCTAATAGCTCATAAGCACCTCGTATAGATAACGAGTTCCCCGAATAACCAAGGGTAGCCATAAGGTAGAAAGAATTAAGAAATCATGAATAATCTTAGAGGCTTCTTATAGATGGGAAAAAACATGACAAGGCAGAGATTCTAGATTCTCCAAACCTAGGCCTGCAGATAAATAAGATGGATGACTTCAGAAAAATGACTAGTTGCCCTAACCAAGCAATCTGATGATGACAAGACTTAGAGATATCTAGTTTAACATCACTTAGTGATACCAGTTAAAAAAGTTGTTCCGATGGAATCCACCTTATACCTATCTTACATATGAAATAGATTCTACCAGACTTAGAGTATCAAAATGAGGACACCAAAACTCATCAAGATATACAATGTTTGTTTTAGTCCTTACCAGCATAGATATAATAACAGTAAGAGAACCAGATGGAAGTTTACTCTAAAAGAAGAAACATGAAACCATGAAAGGTAGATAACCCAGAAAAGAATTCAGGAAGTCTCAGAAGGTATAACCCAAAGATCAAGACACGTCAGCACAAGACCTACAAAACCAGTAGGAGTTCATAAGATAGACTAAATGTCGTAGTACCCATAGATAAGCCCAAGTGAGTAGAAATCCGTAAAAGAATATAAGGATAGACCCGTGAAATTGGAGATATTTAGGAGTGATAAGAGTACTAGTATGGCAGCAGAATAGAGTGTCATAATCGTGATTATAGCAAGAGAATATATCAGAAATCTAAAAAGTAGTCAAAAGAATGAATCATCATTGACCTCAGTGGCATGGCATAGAGCCTAAGAGATAGGATATGAAAATAGTAAGAAGGAAAAAAGAAGAGTTGAGAAGATTCAGTACGTATAGAGACCTGTGTAATGTAGCTTGGAGATAACAAGAATGAGTGAAGACTCTAACCAAGCTAGTTAGTATATGCCCAACCCCAACTTAAAGCCAAATAAAGATGAGAACCAGTAAAGTAGAGCAATTGATAGATTAGACGAATCGCAAGATGGCTAGACAACCAGATCAGTGATAGAATAGATCGAAGCCACGATGAGTTGAGCTAAGTCTGAAAGTCACCGTTGAATTAGGGGATCTTTAAAGAAGTAAGACTTAGAAGTATGTAAAGACCAGGGATAATGATTCTCAGAAAAGTAGTGAACAACTTGTAAAAAGTTTCATGGTATTAAAAAGGAAAAGACTAGGTAAAAGGTAATACCTGAATTAAAGATTTAGTAGAAGATGTCCTAAAAAATCGAGGTTGATAGAGTTTTCAGAAAATAACGATGTAAGGAGTTCAAGGAATTGAGACAAGAAAGGAACCTATGTAGCAGAGTAAGTTTCTTAAAGAAGAATAGTAAAGAGAGTATAACAGTACTCAGAGGAAGAAAATAACGAATCTAGAGGGTCAAACAATAGATACTAAACAAAAATGAGTATAGAAGTAGTATAAGAAAGTTGTTGGAGAGCATGGCCCTAGAAGGAGTTCACAGAATAAGTGTAGAGATCGATTATTGGGAAAGATCAAGAATAAAGTTAGAAAAGGCAAACCATATAGTTTTTGTAAATGGTACCCTAGTGTAGGAATAAACATCAGATATCTATATACATGAGAGTCCTAAGCTCATAGATAAATAAAATATGCAACCATATCACCATAACCAGAAAGGCCTCAGGGTAAGTTCCCACCCTCCCAACCCTCGTTAGATAATAATAGCAGAGATGTAAACTTGTAGGTTTCCTCAAGATACTCTCAGAAGTAAATGAAAGTATAGTGAAAGAGGACCGGAACACAAGACCTAGTAGTTTAAGAACGGGATAAAAGTGAAAGACAACTTTAAGATAAAGAATTAAGAAAGAAGTGTTTCAGATGGAGCAGTGCAGAGACAAAGTAGTGCTAAAGTAACGATTGAGATTCAAAAGAACTAGTGTTAGACAAAAGAATAGGATGAAGCAGGAGACAGAGACATAAACCACAGATGTTCTCGGTATAATATAGGATAAAATATGAGATGAATGAAACGTTTGGAAGTAAAGTGGTCAAGGTGCAACAACAGTAGGATAGAATACATGGTAAACAAATAACAAAAATGTGTTTCAGTAAGGTTCATCGGTGTTGAACTGAAGCCAAGGTTGTATTATGTGTTAGCTTGTGTAATTTACAAAAGTACCTTGCCCCAATTTTATATGACCAAACCACTACGGGTTTGGGACGGCCTAAGCCACGAGTAAGGATGGTTTGGTAGATATATATGTTGGGATTTTATTGAGAATTACAAGGTTAGCGAGCGGAACGCAGAAAACAATTTCTCCGATTTCAAAAATTTTTCTTGGAACAATTAAATAAACTTATTTATTTAATTAACCAATACTTAAATTATGAAATTATAACCCAAAAAATCATATTTCTTTTAATTACAAAATTACCCCAAACTTTTACAAATTAATTATTTTGGTTTTAAATATGTCAATTACATATTTAATTAATTCCAAATTAACCCAAAAATAACTTTTACAAGTTTTGCAACAAAACCAGAATATTTTCCAGAATTGCGCCAACAGCCCAGATTTTTCTGGAATTTTCGAAACAGCCCCTAAACTTTAATTAATTGCAATTTGGCCCAAATTGCTCAAAATCACATCAAGATCAAATCCAATAATCCCAAATTTTACATGCATCTAATATACATCAAATTAAAGATTATATATGAAATCCCAAAATTTGAGTAGGTTTGGAACCCTAATTTCATAAATCACTCAAATTGGCAATTTACACTAAATTACTAAAATTCAATACTTTAATCTTCAAATTACTACACCAATTAATTCTCACCATCATGAAATTAATCAAGAAAATTCTAGGCTAATTATGGATGGCTAATTAACTCTAGAATAGCAACTTTAATTTTCTAATTAATTTATTAAGCTTAATTACATTAATAAGCAAATAAATTAATTCTACAAGCTTAAACACATCCAACAAGCATCCAACAATTTTAATTAGAAACTAAAAGAATAGAGACATGTCTTTAACAACACAATTGAAGCTAAGAATACTTGAAACATTTTTCATGTAGGAAGAAATTTGAAAAGAACTTACAAAAATCAAGTCTTTTGCCTTTGTTTCCTTTCTCTTATTTTCTTTACCAAAATGCTCTCAATCCTTTATTTTCTAATTTGTTGATGTCTCGTGAATGAGCAAGAATTGATCAAAACCAATTTTTGTTCACCCTTGCCGATTTTGGCTTTAAAAAATTAAATAACAATTATTAATTTTTTGTTTAATAATTATTGGTCCACATTTTAATAATTTAAAGTCACACTTTAAATTTGAATAAAGTTATCAAAAAGGTGGTTCCAATAATAACTTGTCATTTTCAACTTAATCATGTAAAAGATATTTGTTAATTTAATTAAATTATCATATAACATTTATATAATTAAATAATTAAATACAAATATATTAAATATATGTAATATATTTACATTAAATATCTCAAATACATATATCAATGATATAAGTCAAATATCACAATTTGATATTTTATTAATGTGTATTTAATAAAATCAAGTATTAAATAAAACACACATTATATGGAAATGACCGATAGGTCCCGATTGCATGTATTTTTCGTTTAACCATTAAACGAGTTATAAATAATCTGTATTATTCATAACAGTTGCCCTAGTGCTCTATGAGTAAATTTCATTAGTGAGACTCTTTGATTCAGGCATATCCGTCACGAATCAAATTATGTGTCCATAATTCACCCACCCTTAAATTATGAGGAACACAAATAAACTCACTGAATCATACATGTCGAGGTCACTGCATACGTATAATCCCTCTGTCACAGGTATCCGGCTTAATCCAGAGATATAGATACAAACGTCAAATCTCTATAGATATAATCACGTCAACGTTTCTATTAGAAATCCCTCAAATAACACTTAGAACTTATTTCTACAGTGTACCACGGGCCCATGGATTTAACAGATTGCTAATACCATATTGAATACCTATACTCTGTACACAGAGCTGACGGATCCTATCTTGATACACACAGGATATCATGAGCATCAGTCCACACCCAACGAACAGGCGGAGGTCTGATCCAAATAGATCGGTGACGTGACTGCCATATAAGTATGGAGGATAACTCAGATATCCACAGTGGTATCTCAAGTCAAAGAATCACTATGCTCACTCAACCCGAGAAGATTCTTATTGATGTTGGTGTACAATCCATTAAAAATCTTCGATGAGTCGTTCAATGTTTATCCGCTATAAACACCTACACGTCTATACGAGTCTCCAAGACTCATGGTTTACTGAGAAACCATCAGAATCCAAGATTCCACTATACGACATGTACCAGTCTCTACGGGTTTACTTTATTGACCAAGTTGTGTAAACCTTGACCGGGAACTGTCTAAGAATGACAACGTCATGATACACTCAATTCAGTTGCGACGCTTTTGCAACAGTATCATAACTAATCATTTAAGGTCGTTTACGTCTTTACCATATTAAAGAAAAAGTTATATAAAAGAAACTGTCTTTTTATTCATAATAAAACGTTACATTAGTATTATATAGAAATACATAATAAAATTGGTGCTCGGAGCACCACCCTAACAATATAGGTATACTTAGGAATCAAGAAGATGAGTTATTGTAAAGTTGCAATTAGCATAGCGAATGAGTGTAGGACACAGAAATCGGTGACGGTGTCCTAGGCTCGCGGCCCGCTCAGGAGTACGGAGTAGCCCGCAGGGGACTAAACCGGAGAATAAATGAGTCACCACCCAGCATGAAATGAGAAATGATTTAAGGCCGCACTCACCCCTCGCAAGGGAAGACCTCAAACCCTTTGGTTCGAAATGGTCCCTTGCTTATGCCAATTGTAATGAAAGGATTTATGCGATAGTATAACCGAGTCTCATGCAACACATACAAGATAGTTTAACGACACATAAGTTTGCACACATAAATCAGCGACGCTGTTCCAGGCTCGCGGCCTGGTCGAGTACGAGAAGCCCGCATGGGACTAAACCGGAGAAATAAAATGGAGTCGCATCTAGCGTGAAATGGGAATGATTTAAGGCCGCACTCACCCCTCGCTGGAAGACCTCAAACGTTGGGGTTCAGAATGGTCCCTTACTTATGTCAATTGTAATGAACGAATTTATGCAATAAAAACCAATCTTACAGAACATACACATGCAAGATTAACCAATATTATGTTTGCACACATAGGAGTCAACGAAATAAAAGCGAGCACGTAATTTCATGAACATATCAAATAGATAAATGCGGGAAATATAAATTAAATAATAACTGTAAAAGCATAAATATTGAAGAGAGATAATTAAGTTCCTAAGTGAAAGAAATGACTAAAGAGGCATTATGATGGAATAATGTGTCATTTCTCAAGCAGTACGTGGAGTTGTATCCAAGTACAGACCCCACTCGTCCATTCAGATTCGACTACGGAATTTATATCTGGGTTTCCATCCGATATACCGCGAGAGGATAACAAGCAATCACAACGCAATCATGAACCCAATGTTGACATATATGAAATATGAAATGCAATAACTATAAAAACCGAAGAGAACAAATATGCGAAATAACAAGGAAGACAAATAACACAAAACAAATACGGAACAATAAAACAACAATGAACGGAAATTAAATGTTAATAATAAAAGACTAATAATACGAAATAAATGCGAAATAATAAATATGTGACCAAAGAATTTGGCCATTCAATGTAGGACTTCGTATACCGGTTGGACGTATTCCACGTCTAACCAAGCATGTCGTTTCAGGATGACAAAATAAAATATAATAAAGGGTGCCATCAGGTCTACCTTTTAAGTCGCTTCTCGGGAGTGCGTTGGGACGTCGTCGAAAGGGTTAGCATCTTCACTGTTTTCACTGGTTTCCTATTTTTACTCACTGTTTTCTTTGTTTTCACTCATTATTTTCTCTGTTTTCACTCGCTGCTTTCTCTGTTTTCACTTGCTGTTTCCGCTCATTATTTTCTCTATTTTCACTCACTGTTACCTCTGTTTCCACTCGCTGTTTTTCACTCACTGTTTTGGTTCAGTTTTTGTATCTTTACTAGTCAGTGGTGTGGTGACTGCTAAGGGTTTTATGTGTGTGTTTAGTTTAATCGGTAGTGGCTTGTGGTATTGAAGGGCGTTAATGAGGTCTGCTTACGTTGGCTTTTGGTTGTGTGAATGAGGGCAGTTTGTTGTTCAGTCGGTGTGAGCGTGAATGTTATTTTCCTTGTGAATGCGTGTGAGGGCTTGCTAGGGGACGGAGGGCTTGGATTGTGTCTTCTGTGGGAATAATAACAAGCCCCAAGATCAACAAGAACAAGCAAAATATATAAATACATGAATGAATTAATTGAAGTATGGCGGAATCATACTCACAATACTTGAAGATGGATGCTAAGATGATGTGAAATTCCTCCCTTGTGCAGTGAAGCTCTCGGCCAAGAAGAAAAGAGGGACTCCAAGTCGAGTTTGATCCTTCCAAGCTCAAGGATTAGTTTCCCATATCACCTATGTATGATCCCTTGAAGGTGCTAGCCTTTGTTGTGATTTTGAATGCACAACTTCTTCAAATCTTGCCACAAAAATGAAGAAATGGAGAGCCCAAAACTGCATGTAGTTTCGGCAATGTGAGAGAGAGGAGAGTTTAATGATTTTTGTTACAAAAAATCAATTTATATTTATGCCATAATATTTATTAAATTAATAATAAACTTATGACACAAATCATGCAATGGCTTAGAGTGTCAAACACTCAAACTCCATGCAAAACCATTGAGTGTATTGTACACTATCACCATGCAATGTATTAACAATTAAATAATGCATAAAATGACATGTGTCATGTGGGCCCCACACGTTTCCAAATGAAAGTGGGCCCACGTGCACTCACGCGTTCGGGTTCGATATTTCCGAAATACCGAACTTACGTCGCGACGTTAATTAAATCGAATTTAAATAAATAATTGCGCCTAGCGAAATTATTATTTACGTCGCTAACGAATTAATTCTAAATTAACTCGTTTGCCGAATTAAAATTAAAATCTAATTTTAATTTCGCGTCGAAATCGAATTTCGATTATTATATCGAATATAATAATTTACGATTAATTCCAAATTGATCGTTCTCTCTCTTTGTATAGTACTTTATCCAAGATAAAGTCTCTCCGTAATTAATCCAAGATTAATCGAGTTTGAATCATACGTCATTGGTGAATCTTCGGGAAGCGACCCAAGAGATCTCCGGATATGTTGGCAGTAAATACGGTCGTCGGATAATCCGAACACGTACGTACCTCGTACTACGTTTTTACCGATTCACAAGACAAGGTTGGCTTCTAGCAAAGCGCCATGCCTACCCAATTCTCCAGAAATATTCTTATAGGAATATAAGATCTATATCAAGCGTAGTATACCGTAGTATTGCGTACATCGATCCAGTATCGGACGATCACATGTTAGGCCTGGGGCTGGAAATGTGTCTGCCCCGTACGAAACATATATCGGACATCAAGCAACTAGTCTCTTTAAATCGGACAATCCTGACCTGGTCATATTGTCCCGACGGTTGCAACCTTTTATAGAGTACTAGTTCTGTGTCCTGCGTGATCATCACCTCCATATGTCTGAAGTGATACTCCCATCTCGACATCACATCCAGTACACTACGATTCTCGATAAACCCAGAAGAGGTGTACACAGAACCGGTTAAGGTCCCCAACCACCAAAACCAAAGTTTACCGATTGTCGCAAGTACTAGCGATGTAAGTCTCAGGTTAAGACCATATACACCTACCCTGATGCGGCCTCCCATAGACACGCAGACATACTACCAATGGGATTCCGCGGGGTCTATCCAGAGCGAAGCTGTTTTCCGTACCATCGGTAAAACACAACCTCCTATCGCACTTGCATAAGTATCCAATACTTAAATATATGAGAACTATGCCGTTGTGCCCTCACAACGTGCACAAGCGCAATACTAGTCTATCCGCATTATCGATGTCCGATCTCGATAATACTCCGACTAGGGATATTTAATGATTAAACCTTTATGGATTGATACTGTCTCATATCATCTCAATCCGGTATTAATCATATGGACTTTCGCCATTTATATATCAAAGTAAATAATATTACAAAACGGCAAAAGGCAATTTCATTATCACATAGTTAATTTTGTACAATATACAATATCATTTACAAACAGTGACGCTATGGGACATAATGTCTAACAATCTCCCACTTGGCCTATAGCCAGTCACTCAAGCATCTAATACCCGAACTATGTATGTGTCGTTCAAAAACTTGCTGAAGAACAGCCTTCGTCAGCGGATCTGCAATGTTGTCATCTGATGTGACCTTCTCGACCTTTACATCGCCACGATGTATAATCTCCCGAATCAGATGGTAACGTCGAAGAACATGCTTGGACCGTTGATGAGACCTTGGTTCCTTAGCCTGTGCTATAGCCCCGTTATTGTCACAATACAATGGAACGGGCTCAGCTGCTAACGGAACTACTCCTAATCCGATTAGGAACTTTCGGATCCAAACTGCCTCCTTTGCTGCTTCAGATGCAGCGATGTACTCCGCTTCTGTTGTTGAATCGGCAACAGTATCTTGCTTGGAAGATTTCCAGCTCACTGCTCCGTTATTCAAACAAAAAATGTACCCGGATTGCGACTTGTAGTCATCCTTGTCGGTTTGGAAACTTGCATCGGTATACCCAGATACCGCAAGTTCTCCACCTCCATAAATTAAGAAAGCATCCTTAGTTCGTTTAAGATACTTAAGGATATTCTTAACTGCTATCCAGTGACCTTCACCTGGATCGGCCTGATAGCGACTGCACATGCTCAAAGCATATGAGACATCAGGTCGTGTACATATCATGGCATACATGATCGATCCGACTGCCGAGGCGAACGGTATCCGACTCATGTTGTCTCTCTCTTCCTGAGTCTTAGGACACATGTCCTTAGACAGAGAGGTACCACGTACCATTGGAACCAATCCCTCTTGGATTGTTCCATGTTGAATCGCTTCAACACTTTATCAATGTATGTACTCTGGGAGAGTCCAAGCAGCTTTCTAGATCTATCCCGGTAGATCTTTATTCCAAGAATAAAGGCTGCTTCTCCCAGATCTTTCATGGAGAATTTTAATGAAAGCCAAGCTTTCACCGACGTTAGCATGGGAATGTCATTGCCTATAAGCAATACGTCGTCGACATAAAGGACAATAAAAGTAAGTGCTCTCCCACTAACCTTCTTGTATACACAAGGGTCATCTGCGTTTTGCACGAAATCATATTTTATGATCTCATCAAAACGCTGATTCCATGACCGTGATGCTTGCTTCAATCCATAAATGGATCGATTTAACTTACAAACCTTGTTTGCAAGTCTAGGTACGATAAAACCGTCAGGCTGTTGCATATAAACATCCTCCAAAAGGTTTCCGTTAGGAAAGCGGTTTTAACGTCCATCTGCCATATCTCGTAATCGAAATATGCAGCTATTGCAAGCATTATCCGAATGGATTTAATCATGGCAACGGGTGAGAAGGTTTCGTCATAATCAATACCATATTGTTGACGATACCCCTTCGCTACAAGCCTAGCTTTGTACGTTTGTACGTTGCCATCCATGTCGGTCTTCTTCTTGAAGATCCATCTGCATCCAATAGGCTTTACGCCTTCTGGTGCATCAACCAGTGTCCAAACTTGGTTGGCGTACATGGAATCCATCTCGGACTTCATGGCTTCTTGCCATAAAGCGGAATCGATATTTTGTATCGCTTCCTCATACGTAGCCGGCTCATTATCCTCAATAAATTAATATCTACATGAGGTGAGATCAGGAACCCATACCTCTCAGGTACTGTTCTGACTCTCTCCGACCTACGCGGTCCTTGTGTATGTGAAGTTTGTGGTACAGACTCATCCCGGACGGTCTGTTCTTGTTCCGTCGTTGATTCATTGCCAGGAACAGTATCACTACGATCTTCATCGAGTTCTACTTTCCTCCCACTTACCACTGCATTTATAAATCCTTCTCAAGGAAAAATGCTTGTAGAGCAACAAATACTTTGTTCTCTTGTGGTGATAGAAGTAATATCCTTTGGTTTCCCTAGGATATCCTACGAAAAGGCATTTATCAGATTTGGGTTCAAGTTTGGTACCTTCCAAACGTTTAACATATGCCCAGCATCCCCAAATCTTCAGGAAAGAGAAACCTGGTTTCCTTCCTGTCCATATCTCATATGGAGTCTGTTCAACAGACTTCGACGGTACCTTATTCAAAATAAGTATAGCACTGTTTAATGCGTATCCCCAGAAGGATATTGGTAGCTCAGTGCGACTCATCATTGACCTTACCATGTCCAACAAGGTGCGGTTTCTCCGTTCGGACACACCGTTTAATTGCGGTGTTCCAGGAGGAGTCCACTGTGAAAGAATACCATATTCTTTCAAGTAATCTTGAAACTCATAACTTAAGTATTCGCCACCACGGTCTGACCGTAATGTCTTAATACTCTTCCCTGTTTGTTTCTCCACTTCGTGTCGAAACTCTTTGAATTTCTCAAAAGTTTCCGACTTGTGTCTCATAAGATACACATAACCGTAACGAGATGCATCATCTGTGAAGGTTACGAAGTAGTGAAATCCACCTCTAGCCTGGCTAGACATGGGCCCGCATACGTCAGTATGAACGAGAGCCAACAGTTCTGTGGCACGTTCACTTTACCGCTAAAAGGTGATTTAGGCATTTTGCCTAAAAGACAAGATTCACAGACGTCATATGAATGGGATCAAATTCGTCCAAGTACCCACTCTTCGAAAGTGTGGATATGCGAGTCTTGTTGATGTGTCCTAGACGACAATGCCACATATAAGCTTCATCTTTTAGATTACTCCTTTTGAGCCTTTTGTTTGTCATTTTAGGAGATTCATTTATATTCAAAATATAAAGACCGTTATTTGCAACAGCTGTGCAAATTTCTGCATCATTTTTATATAAATAACACCCAGTGTTTCTAAATACAAAAGTGTAACCCTGCTGGGTTAACAAGGATACAGATATAATATTCCTAGTTAAACTAGGTACAAAATAACAGTTCAAAAGTTTAAGTACATGCCCTGAGGGCAGTTCTAAAACAAAAGTCCCTACGGCCAAAACAGCAACTGGTGTTCCGTTTCCGACCCGTAGATCCATCTCCCCCGATGCCAGCACCCTGCTATCCTGCAGATCCTGCACATCAGTACAAATATGAGCACCACAACCAGAATCAAAAATCCATTTTTAAAACTAGAAGTATTCATATTTATCTCAATAACAAACATACCAGAGGCGATAGCCTTGCCAGCCTTGATATCCTCCCTCTGCCCTTTGCCCATTCGGCAGTCACTTTCCAGTGACCCCTCTTGCCGCAGTTGAGGCAGATGTCGCGAGATTTGTCCTTTGGCTTCCTAGAAGCCACTGTCAACTTGCCCTTGCCCTTGTTCTTGAACTTCTTCTTCCTCGCACCTCCAATTGCCTTGGGCCCAGCCCTTGGCGCATGAGAGGTCGATGCATAATGCGCCTCGCGCTTGCTCCCCTTTAGGAGTTCCTTTTCGGACTCCTTCAGCACGGACAACAACTCTCCAAGAGTGTCGTCAGTGTCCATCAACTTATAGTTGATGATGATTTGTTTCCAAGTATCGGGTAGCGATTGTAATAGCATATCAATCGTCAACTCTGCCTCCAAGACAATGCCCATCTTGGCTAACTCATCTATGTCAGCGATCATTTGAGTCCCGTGGGCCTCAACTGATGCGCCGTCTGTCATCCGGGAGCGGAAGAGTTTCCTTACTAGCTCATACCTCTCCATCCGCTTGTTGGTGCGGTGGAGATCACGCAATCTTGCCATCATGTTATAGGGATCCAAGTCCCTGTTCTGGCGTCTGAAATGCTGGGTCATTGCAGCTAGCATAACTGACTGAGCTTGGTCACAATCGTCACTATGAGTCTTCCATAACTCTAGCTCCAGTGGCTCAGTGGGTTTAGGCGGGAGGGTCTCTGAATAGTATACAGCACCCTCTCAGCCCCAAGCACTATCTTGAGGTTCATTTCCCAGTCGGCAAAGTTTGTCCCTTTGAAGACATTATCGCCCATGATTATGTCGCGGACATTACCCTTGCCAGTCATCTTGACAACTATAGTCCAACTATAAAGTCAACGATGTTATGGGTACAGTCAAACTGTTACAAGCAAAATAACAATATATTAGTCCAACTAATTATTAAAATATTGACGAAATAATTTTGAAAGACGCGTAAGGCTAAGTATCTGAACGAAATTGCAAATTCAATAATAGCCTCCCACTATTTTCTTCAAGTCTCTAACCCTCTTGTGGAGAACTCGGGAAATCGCATTTCCTAGTGGGCTAGGATCCGTTAAATAACACACAACCTTGACTTTGGCCAATAAAAGCTGTATGCTATTTAACTTAGGTAGATCTCTATGATCAATTGGATCTCATCCAATTCCTAGATCCGGTTAGGTGGACATCCAAGTCCGAAACATATGTATAATGTCAATGTATCCATTACATTTTCCTAACCCTATCCTCCGAATCATCTAGGCCTTGGCTTTGGCCAAAAACAAACCTAATGATTCCAGTTAAGCGGGACCCATTGACGAGGAAAGTTTCGTAATCAATGTCATTGGACAAAAAGTGATCTTGACTTTGGCCAATAAAAATCACGATTTGGACAAGACACCGATATGCAACAAAACTCTCATGATTCAAGTACATCCTTGATTGACAAAGGTCTTGACTTTGGCCAAACAAACCAATGCCAACTTCGGATCTTGAACAAGAATCATTCAATGGAAGGAAAATCGCTTAATATTGTTTGAGGGATTTTTCGCGTAATTGGCAACCAATTAATTATCTTTGTTAGGTCTCATCATCATACACCCTTAAGCATGCTTCTAAAACATCATAAAGCGCGTAAAGTAAAGTAATAGCGATATACGGATGGATATGAACAACAACTTGTTCCTAGAACAAATCACTCCCTTTCCTCTCCCCGCTAGCACTATTCTACTCTTACCCAATTACATAATACAATAAGAGAAACCTCATTACATTGAGGGGAATTAGGTGAGAAGAGAATACAAAGAGACAATAA
Source organism: Zanthoxylum bungeanum (assembly GCA_019454045.1). NCBI lineage: Eukaryota > Viridiplantae > Streptophyta > Magnoliopsida > Sapindales > Rutaceae > Zanthoxylum > Zanthoxylum bungeanum. The sequence continues at coordinate 112,498 of SKCR01028604.1, forward strand.
GAGAAAGGCTGGACACGCAGGTCCAATTTATAAATTCTAAATTTACAATAATTTCTAAAATTACCCTTCCCTTCTAATATCCATCCGATATACACTATTCATACATCACATCCACATTCATTCATTCAAGGCATGTTATACAACCAATCAAATCCAATTAATTAGTCTTTAATTAGGTGACAATACAATGTTCAAACAATTGTTTGCATTTGCGCGAGTCCAACTCAATTTGAGAATAAATACTTATAGTATGAATTCACGAATTATATCGAACTACTCGTTAAATCCAATTTAAGTCGTATTCAATACTAATCCTATTATTTAATTCTAAATTAAATATTTACACTTTTATTGTGCTTTTATAACTTAGATTCCAAATCTAATACAATCGGGTCTCAAAGCCCAACTAACATCTAATGTCCGTTTAATTAAAGTCCGATGGGCTTTCAATTGATTTCTTTAGGCTTGGGTTTTGGTCAATGTATGGGTCAAACCCAATTACCAAGCCCAATAAGGAATCACCCTCATATGCCATAAAATCAATATCAAGCCCATAAGGCCCAATTAAACATAAAAGCCCATTTATTACATTTGGGCTTAAATGGTGTGATTTAGGCCCATTTTGGATCCAATCCAAATGGTCCAAATCTACTTGGCCCAACCAAGCCCATTATGTCCAAATATAATAGTTTTAGGCCCAATTCAAAATTAAGCCCAACTAACCAAATTTTAAAATTCCAAATTTTATAACTTAATTAATTAAAGTGTATTATCATGATTAATCCTTTAAATCAATATTCCCAAAATATCAAATTAATCCATTAATCATATTTTTATCTTAAATATATGTCCAACATTATTTAATCAAAAAATCAAGTCCCTAATCCTCCATCAAGCATTCGGCCAAGGTGATTAAAATGGTTCCGATTTCGTTTTCAATCCAATCGAGTTACAAATCATCATCCATATTGTTTCAAGTCATCTAATGTCTTAAAATTAAAAAATCATCTAGTCCATATGCTTGCATGTATTCGGCCAAGCCTCATTTGGGTTGGAAAAAATTAATCCAATTATTTTCCATGAAATTGATGATGTATAATCTAAATAACATACATCTAAGCATATTTAATCAAGCAAACTCATCAAATCATGCTTCATACAATTTTCCCCAAATAACATCCTAATATATTTGCATGCTCTTTAAGCTCAATGATACCATTGTTGGGAAATAATAACAAGCCCAAGATCAACAAGTACAAGCAAAATATATAAATACATGAATGAATTAATTGAAGTATGGCGGAATCATACTCACAATACTTGAAGATGGATGCTAAGATGATGCGAAATTCCTCCTTTGTGCAGTGATGAAGCTCTCGGCCAAGAAGAAAAGAGGGACTCCAAGTCGAGTTTGATCTCCTCCAAGCTCAAGGATTAGTTTCCCATATCACCTTGTATGATCCCTTGAAGGTGCTAGCCTTTGTTGTGATTTTGAATGCACAACTTCTTCAAATCTTGCCACAAAAATGAAGAAATGGAGAGCCCAAAACTGCATGTAGTTTCGGCAATGTGAGAGAGAGGAGAGTTCATGATTTTTGTTACAAAAATCAATTTATATTTATGCCATAATATTTATTAAATTAATAATAAACTTATGACACAAATCATGCAATGGCTTAGAGTGTCAAACACTCAAACTCCATGCAAAACTATTGAGTGTATTGTACACTATCACCATGCAATGTATTAACAATTAAATAATGCAATAATGACATGTGTCATGTGGGCCCCACACGTTTCCAAATGAAAGTGGGCCCACGTGCACTCACGCGTTCGGGTTCGATATTTCCGAAATACCGAACTTACGTCGCGACGTTAATAAATCGAATTTAAATAAATAATTGCGCCTAGCGAAATTATTATTTACGTCGCTAACGAATTAATTCTAAATTAACTCGTTTGCCCGAATTAAAATCTAATTTTAATTTCGCGTCGAAATCGAATTTCGATTATTATATCGAATATAATAATTTTACGATTAATTCCAAATTGATCGTTCTCTCTCTTTGTATAGTACTTTATCCAAGATAAAGTCTCTCCGTAATTAATCCAAGATTATCGAGTTTGAATCATACGTCATTGGTGAATCTTCGGGAAGCGACCCAAGAGATCTCCGGATATGTGGCAGTAAATACGGTCGTCGGATAATCCGAACACGTACGTACCTCGTACTACGTTTTTACCGATTCACAAGACAAGGTTGGCTTCTAGCAAAGCGCCATGCCTACCCAATTCTCCAGAAATATCTTATAGGAATATAAGATCTATATCAAGCGTAGTATACCGTAGTATTGCGTACATCGATCCAGTATCGGATGATCACATGTTAGGCCTGGGGCTGGAAATGTGTCTGCCCCGTACGAAACATATATCGGACATCAAGCAACTAGTCTCTTTAAATCGGACAATCCTGACCTGGTCATATTGTCCCGACGGTTGTGCAACCTTTTATAGAGTACTAGTTCTGTGTCCTGCGTGATCATCACCTCCATATGTCTGAAGTGATACTCCCATCTCGACATCACATCCAGTACACTACGATTCTCGATAAACCCAGAAGAGGTGTACACAGAACCGGTTAAGGTCCCCAACCACCAAAACCAAAGTTTACCGATTGTCGCAAGTACTAGCGATGTAAGTCTCAGGTTAAGACCATATACACCTACCCTGATGCGGCCTCCCATAGACACGCAGACATACTACCAATGGGATTCCGCGGGGTCTATCCAGAGCGAAGCTGTTTTCCGTACCATCGGTAAAACACAACCTCCTATCGCACTTGCATAAGTATCCAATACTTAAATATATGAGAACTATGCCGTTGTGCCCTCACAACGTGCACAAGCGCAATACTAGTCTATTCCGCATTATCGATGTCCGATCTCGATAATACTCCGACTAGGGATATTTAATGATTAAACCTTTATGGATTGATACTGTCTCATATCATCTCAATCCGGTATTAATCATATGGACTTTCGCCATTTATATATCAAAGTAAATAATATTACAAAACGGCAAAAGGCAATTTCATTATCACATAGTTAATTTTGTACAATAATACAATATCATTTACAAACAGTGACGCTATGGGACATAATGTCTAACATCTTCATTTGGTGAGGGGCTGCTGGCTGTTGAATGGCTACTTTGTGGGATGTGTTGTAGGTGGCTGACTAAGGATATTGCTCTTTTTTGTTGGCTTAAGGGCTGGTCATCTTTGGTTTATGTTTTGTTACGTGAAGGAGGGTTGCTCACGTTGAGGGTTTATTGTTTGTTTGTGCCGAGTTGTTATTGTGCAGCTAAGTGTGTTGAAAAGGGTCGTGTGTTGAAGGTTTATTGGCTCTGAGTGGCTAGTGTGTGTTAGGCAGGTTGATTCGGCATATGGGTTCGTGAGTGAGGGCTGCTTATGTGTGTGACGTGAAGCTGGGTCGTGTGTGTGGGTTCATGGTAGAGAGTGGATGGCTGCTTTGTTTACGGTTTTTTTTTGTTTTATGCATGGTTTATTTGTAAATTAGAGGTGTTGCTGATTGTTTTGGGTTAATGAGTGGAGGGCGTGAAGTGTATCTGAGAGTGGAAAATAGATAGGAGGGGCGAAGAGAAAGAGAGGGCATGCAGATCATGAGTCTATGTTAGGGTTTTTTGTGTTGTTTTCGAGTGAGAGAGAGTCAAAGGGACATGAGGCCTTGTAAGTGAGGATTATGGTTTTTTGGTTTGTTGTGGTCAATTGCCGTGGATGAGAATCAAAAGGGGAAAGTTGTGCTAGGGTTTATTTTTGGGAGTGAGAGATACGAGAGAGAGAGAGTCAAAGAAGAAAGATGTTAGAGAGAAGAAAAGGCTGTTAGGGTTTTTTTAGTGTGTGTCGTGGATGAAGATGAAGTGGGATTTAATTTCTTTTGGTGAATTGTTTTGTTATTGCTGTGAGAGTGACCCAGGGTTTGCCTTGTATTGGAATGAGAGAAATCATGCAATCAAGGGGGTATCTTTAATTAGTGGGGATTTGATTTAATTTGGTAGGTGATTTATTTAGTTTAGGAAAGGGATTTAGGAGATTTGATTTGATTTAATTTAGGAAGGAGATTTGATTTGATTTATTTAATTTAGACATGTGATTTATTTAAATAAAGAGGTGATTTGTTTGGATTTTAACATGTGTTTAATGTGTTGGGATATTTTTTAGATGGGATTTGGTGGGCTTGGGCGTGTGGGTTGGCTCTCTGGTGGGCTGGGGCATGTGGGTTGGTGGTGTGTGGGCCTGGACGTGTGGCTTGGTGTGGGTTGCGGGGATTTTGGGTCGAGCCTAACGGTTAAACAGAGATTAATCGAGCGAACTCGAGGCTAAGCAAATTAATTGAATCTGGCAAGGTGTTTATTTCTTGAATTTCCCTTCCGACGTCCGTTTCCGTGACTTCCATAACTTAAAGGGTAGTTCCTCCATATAAGGCTCATCATCGGGTCTTATGTAAAAATGCAGTGCCTACATTTGCCCTCACTTTGATGGGACTTATGCAGTGTGTGACAGTGACAATCCTATCAAAGTTATGCATGCATTTTTACTTACCTGGCTCACCAGTTGCTATCTGCCTTGGTGTTGCTTCGAACTAAGTTGATATGGTGGTGGGGTGCTTCGACCCCCAAGGTTCATCCCTGCAAGATGATGCGATCTCTAGGAATCACTACCGAACTAAGCGGATATGGTGGCAAGGTGCTTCGACCCCAAGGTTCATCCCTGCAAGATGTTGCGATCTCTAGGAATCACTACCAGACTTGAGCTGATATGGTGGCGAATTGCTTCGACCCCAAGGTTCATCCCTACAAGATGTTGCGATCTCTATGAATCACTACTGGACTGAGCTGATATGGTGGCGAGGTGCTTCGACCCTAAGGTTCATCCCAGCAAGATGTTGCGATCTCTAGGAATCACTACCGAACTGAGCTGATAAGAGGTGGCGAGGTGCATCGACCCCAATGTTCATCCCTGCAAGATATTGCGATCTCTAAGAATCACTACCGAACTGAGCTGATAAGAGGTGGTTCATTCCTGAACTATTACTGTGAGGTGGTCCATTCCCGAACCATGCACCATTCCCGGAGTGCCAGTCCCGGTATGCTAGACCTCATTCCTGAGGCGTCGCTGATGTGATAGTTATGGTCCAGTTCTGAACCATGCTCCATTCTCGGAGTTCCATTCCCGGCATGCTAGACCTCATTCCCGAGGTGTCACTGATGTGATAGTTGTGGTCTACTTCCGAACCATGCCCCATTCCCGGAGCACCCATTCCCGATATGCTAGACCTCATTCCTGAGGCGTCGATGATGTGATGTGATAGTTTTGGTCGACTTTTGAACCATGCTCCATTCCCAGAGCGCCATTCCTGACATGCTTAACCTCATTCTCGAGGCGTTGTTGATGTGATAGTTGTGGTCCACTTTCGAACAATGCCCCATTTTTGGAGCGCCATTCCCGGCATGCTAGACCTCATTCCAGAGGCGTCGCTAATGTGATAGTTGTGGTCCACTTCTGAACCATGCTCCATTCCCGAAGCGCTATTCCCGGCATGATAAACCTCATTTGTGAGGCATCACTGAGGGTGTGGGCCTCGACCCTAGGATTCATTCCCTATGATACTGATAATATGGGCCTCGAACCT